>JAQMYF010000017.1:16632361-16647063 GCA_030014195.1 Neosilurus mollespiculum | reverse complement strand
TTCACGAGTAACTACATTCTTCTATAAGCTAGGAACAACTCTTCTATAAGAAAGAAAGAAATGATATTACTACACAGTTGGTTCTGTAGATGTACTGATCCGCTTTGCTGGTTCAGAGTCGGTTGGGAGTTTAGTGAAGTGATGGAGTTTGCGTTGGTCAGGAGTTGGTCGTGCTGCTGCTCTGGTTCTTTTAGCTCCAGGTGATGGTGTAAGATGTGGGCTCGAGGATTTGAAGTGTTTCTGAAATACTTGACTTTTATTTTGCGCACAGCATATGTCATGTCAAGCTCCTTACCCGGAAATTGTAAAATCCGAAGTGCAAACATTTGCCTTCAGTGAAGACGGTGCTGGCTGTATTTCTTTTTCCTCATCCATGTCAAATCTAGGCTAAAAGCTAGTTCTGGAGCCACCACTCACTGGAACAATTAACTACGGAGGCCGCGTCTGGACAAACGGTATGCGCAGTGAGTAAGGTTGGAAATGCTCGAAAACACATGTTCTTACAAATCGATTCTTGAAAATTTGAATCAATTCAGAATACTAATAAATAAGAATTGGAATTCAAATGTGAATCGATTTTTTCCCGGCACCACTAATATATATATATATATATCCCAGTTCCCTTTCTGTCCTGGGGAGTAGTGCGTATCATTTTCAGTTTCTGAGAAAGCGCTGAGGAATTTTCTTCACACTTTGCCTTTATGTCCACTCTACCTCAAGAACGAGCCGATTAGTTTTTTTTCAGGGTCATAGGTTAAAGGTCACCTGCATTGCTGCCTCATGTTCATTCCTTGCTTGTGAGTGAAATTTCCAGGAATGGCTTGAGGGAGTTTATACAAATTTAGTTCAGACATCAGCTTGGGCTCAAGGATGAACTGATAAGAATTGGTGGTCATAGATCAAGGTCATTCATGTTCATCCCTGGCTTCTGAACAATTTGTTTACTGCAGAGAGGTGTTTAAACACCTGGCAGTAGTTCTAGTTTTTAATCCATGAAATTATTACAGTTATTATAAAACAACATATAAGAATGAGAACAATAATTAGAATTAGTGTATACTACACAGGAATCTAGCTGGTTTGCTGTCTCGGTATTAAACATAATTATTCTGAGTGGATGATGTTTGAATCAAAATTATGGATCCTCACAGATTATCACAGGAACCTGCGCATTATTTCAATTTTTAAAATGGATAAATAAACCAAAAAAAATCTAGTTTTTAGTTATTTATTTATTCATTTATTCATTTATTCATTCATTATTTTCTTGGAGTATACACTAAGATTTAAATTAGTGTGCAAAAATGCCTTTACAGAGCCAGTTTTTTTCTGTGTGTGTGTGGTATGTAGGCTAACCTCTGAATGAGAATGCACTCTTGTTAGCTTCACAGCACAACCAGTGCTCCTGGATGACCGAACTTCTCACCTTATCTCTGAGGGAGAGCCTCGCCACCCTCCGAAGGAAGCTCATTTCAGCCGCTTGTATTCGCAATCTTGTTCTTTCAGTAACGGCCCAAAGCTTCTGACCATAGGTGAGGGTAGGAACGTAAATCAAATGGTAAATTAAATGCTTTGTCTTCCAGCTCAGCTCCCTCTTTACCATGACGGACCGGTACTAGCTTTCTATCAGTTAAAATATGTAAATATAAACTCTAAACATCTCATTTTAGTTTGCCTTTTTTATGTTTTTGCATTGTGCTACCAAAACTCTGAAGAGGGTGTAAAGCTGCTTTGTAATAATGTCAGTTGTAAAAAGCATTATAAAATAAAACTGAATTGAATTGAGTTTAAAGAGGCGCCATTACACAGCTCTTAGGTTCTGCACCTGCCTGTGCTGGAAGTTGGTCTGTCAGTCCTGATTTAAAATAATAATAATGATAATATTAATAATAATAATCTTATTTAGTGTGCTGTTTCTTTTTGGATGTCTCTAAAATGAATATTCCCAGAGACAGGTCATGCATAATTCTTCATTATCACTCTTTGGTTTTCAGAAGAGTTGCTTTCATGTAGCTAATACATGTACATTAATTGTACTTTGTCATTTTTGTACAAATTGGAAGAGTAGCCTGTACAATCACCTCATTGTTTTTGTTGTCTGTTTTTTGTACAGGTCCCATTAGTGGCTCGGTACATTTGTGTTCTGATGTGATTTGTGGGAATGTTATTAACTTTAAGAGTGAATCGCTTTAATGCGAGGTGATCTGCTGAAGCTGGTCAGATTAATGACATGGATGAGGCTTTTCTGCATTAAGGCATTACAGCGAGCTTCCATTAAAGTATTAGATGGTTCAGACATTGCATTCATTTTGGCTATGGGGACTTTGTGTGTGTGTGTGTGTGTGTGTGTGATGAAGTTAAGACCACAGTGGTGATTATAAATAAAGAACTGAACATTATGGATACAACACTCTGCGCTGATGGTGTGTATGATCATGTAATGATCTTTTGATGTTGATGATGTCACAGAGCATCAGCGAGGTCATCGGTAATAACGATAAAAGCATGTTAAGCAGGTCGTTCATCTGATATAGCTTTTATCTCTGTGAAGTAATCTGTCTGAATGACTTGTGTGTGTATTTTATTGTAGATTAACTACAAAGACTGTGATTGTTCTATTGTTGCTCAGGACCATGATATTTACACATCTGAACATCATGTTAATGTCCACAGTTTGTCACTCAGACATGTGCAGATTATACAATGGGTCTTAGGGTCTTTCTCCATGAACTTGGCATTTCTAGCCACTTGGAATTTTGCCCATTCTTCAGATTGATTTTGTTTTCCTAAAGAATTTGCCTGTATTTAGCACCATTCTCCTTTCCCTCAATTCCGACCAGTTTCCCAGTCCCTGCCAATAGAAGACATCCCCTCAGCATGATACTGCCACCACCATGCTTTGCTGTGGAGGGTGGTTTTTTTTTTTTTGGTGGTTTAGTTGGGTTTTTTTCCACAAGGGAAACTTTGACTTCCGCATTTAACCCAACCAAAGTGAGCAGTGGGCTACTACACGTTGCAGTGCTCGGAGAGCAGTTGGGGGTTAGGTGCCTTGCATGAAGGGCACTTCAGCCATGAAGGTGGAGGAAGGGAAGGTGCAGCTCACTCCCTTGCCACCATACATTTTTCCTGCTGGTTCACAAATCACACCAGTGACCTTTCGAAACCAAAACCGCTCCTCTAACCATTAGGCAAGGGCTACCCCCCAATAATAATAAATTCTTGGGGTGGGTGATGAGAGGTGTTGGATTTGAACCAGACACTTTTCGTTTTTCTTGATGACCAAAAAGTTCAGTTTTTGTCTCATCGGACCAGAGGACCTTCTTCCATATGTCTAGAGAGTCTCCTACATGCATTTTGGTGAACTCTAAATGGCCTTCTTATTTTGTTTTCTGTAAGCAATGTCTTTTTCTGGCCACTCTTCCATAAAGCCCAGACCTGTGAAGTGTAGACAGATAGTCTCTGCTGTGGAGCTTTCTGGCTCCTTCAGGATTACTTACTAATTCATACCCTCCTTGCATGGTCTGTGTGTATTGGTGGACGGCCCCCTCTAGACAAGTTTGTTGTGCTATATTCTTTCCATTTTGTGATGATGGATTTAATGGTGCTCTGTGGATTCAAATATTTTTATAACCCACCCCTAATTGGTACTTATTCACAACTTTGTCCCTGATCTGTTTGTAGATCTCCTGGGTCATACGGTGTCCCTTGCTTGGTGATGCTACTTGATTATTGGCATTTCCATCTCTGGAGACTTTCAGAATAGGTATCCATATGCTGAGATCATTGGACACATAGAGTGCAAACAGGTGCCTTAATTATTATTTAATATATGGATATATATTTTTTATTATTTATATATTGGAATATTTTGTCTAGGTCTATTCCATAAAATACAAAAATAAAAAATAAAATTATATTACAGGTTCTAGTCAACAACTAGGAAAAAAAAAACAAAGGCAGTGAATAGTTTTGCAAGCTACTGTACGTATACAGATAATTCATGTGATATAAAACTTATGAAGAATGTGTTGTTGGCCTCCACTTCACAATCAAATCTTTATTATGGAAATGATATGAGGTTCAGGATGAAAGCAGATTGCAAGATTACTTTAAAAAAAAATCACATCAGTGTGTTTATAAGATAGCCTTACTGTTAACTTGGGGTTAATGGCAACAGCAATTCAGAAACAGAAAATCCTGAAGAGTTTCATTCCTCTTAAATCTTAGAAATTTGCCAACAGTTACAATTACTATTACTTATAAAAGAACAACATGTGGTATTTTATTGATGAACTGATATATGGGTTGAAGATCAGAATACAACACACAGTGGGGGGTGGGGGGTGTTTTGACACACATTATATTTAAACAATAATTACAAATATTAATTCATTCACATAAATGCATACATTAATACAATTAAGCAGAAAAACAATTACGTGTAATCATGGAAAGTAATGTTTTTATAAACAAGTAATTCAGTGCATTAATTAAACACATAAAATTATACACATATTAATGTGATGTTCAATAAATATACACATTAATGTGATGTTCAGTTGCAACTGAGCTTGTCTCTAGTCTTCAGTTCTTAATCTGAAATTCTCTAATTAAAATTAAATCCTTTCATAGAAATTTACACTTTACTGTACTTAGTCGATTTGCTTTTAAGATTTGGCCAACTCCTTCAGCCGTCTTTCACGTTTTGGCATTTTTACCTAGATGTGATCTGAATATACCTCAGATATATAGATCCATCTCTAACAAATCATGTTGAATAGTTGTTGTTTGGCCACCGTTTACAAATACAGATTGGATGATAGTTGAATGCGCATAGACGTTCAGTTAAGAAAAGAAACTAATGAACTAAATGCTGCTGAATGAACATTCCTAGTTGCTGGGGTCATGGAGGCAGGAAAAATAACAGTAGGCGCTTGCAGAAAAATGGCATGTAAATAACAACAATTCTGTGTGACGTTTGTATTGAAAGGGCATGGCTCATGAAAAAAAGGCATGGCGCTGCACCATGCTAACCCAACCTAGCTGGAACACTGTATATGATCTGACATCAGCTCTCAGCCGTGTGTGACAAGTTTGAGTGGAATAACTGTTTTAGTATGTACACATACATTGGTTTGTGAGACGGTGGCACGATGGCGAAGTTAGCATGTTCGCCTCACAGCAAGAAGGTCCTGGGTTCGATTCCTGGGCCTCGGGGGTTTCTGTGTGGAGTTCGCATGTTCTCCTTGTGCTTGTGTGGGTTTCTGTAATCACTGTTGTGTCGGTGCCACTCATCGGATAAACTGTTATTATAAATATTGATAGCAGTACGCCGTCAGACCAGAATTTTACAATCCCTGTGTCACTTCCTTTTTATGATATTAGTTTATAAGTAGATGATGTGGAACAGTGTGTTTCTGAGAAAACCCCCTCTATCCAAAAATTTAGGCTTGCGTCTCACTGTCGATGTAAAATAAACGTTTCCTTACAGAACAAGAGATGCGCATGTTTTTGTTTTGTTAAAATTTCCGGTTGTGTGTGTGTGTGTGTGTGTGTGTGTGTGTGTGTGTGTGTATAGTATTGGGTGTTAGAGGGAAATCCTTGAAGGTGTTTATGTGACGTAAGGGTTTGGATCCCCCCTTTTCCTTTTTGGATCGTTACTCCGCTTTAAATGCGTCAGAAATATCTCGTTTGTGCTCGTTGGTTCTGTTCACTTCACCGGAGAAAACCCGCACCATGCAGTTCTGACGTCAGCACGGCAGGGCGGGGGAGGGGGGTGCCACTCGCGCAGCAGCAGCAGCAGCACGGCGGCAGGATGAAAGAGAAAGAGAGAGAAGAGGAGCTCGCGCTGCTGCTGCGTTCAGCGTCGCCACCGCCCAGTAAGCAGCACCTGTGACCCGCTGAGCGCGCGCGCGATACCGTTAAAAAAATCCAACCCAGCAGTTTGTTCAAGTTGGAGTGAATTTTTTTTTTGTTAGCTCGAATGATTTAAGGATTCCGTTTTCTTTACTTTCACGCGGAGCGGGAACGAGCGGCGGGGCACGCGGGAGGACTGGAATTTCGGGGACAGCTGACTCGCTCGTGCGCCTCGCCATGGGCTGCTCGTTAAGCGCCGAGGAGCGCGAGGCTCTGGACCGGAGCAAAGCCATCGAGAAGAACCTGAAGGAGGACGGAGTCAATGAGGCGAAAGTAGTGAAACTGCTTCTGCTCGGTGAGAGGAGAAAATAAGAAACACGTCGGGGGGAGGCTGATGTTTATTTATTTGTTTACCGAAGGAGATTCTTTAATACCGGGTGAGCTCTAAATGTGTGTGTGTGTGTGTGTGTGTGTGTGTTTGCAGGTGGAGGAGAGTCTGGGAAGAGCACAATTGTTAAACAGATGAAGTAAGTCTGATATTTGTTAGATAGTAATCTCCATCATGTTTCCTCCACGTGCATGGTTCTGGTTCTGGTTCTGCTGGTTTCTGGATATTGTTTCGGGTTCTGAATATTTTAAAGTGTAATATGTCCTCTGTCTCTCAGTTGATAAAATGTGATGTGTGGATTTTTATTTTGTTTACAATGAAGTGTTTTATTATTATTATTATTATAATAATTATTATTATTTTTATTATTTTTTTATTATAATATTATTATTATTAATATTATTATTACTATTATTATTATAATTACTATTATTTTTTATTATTATAATTACTATTATAATTATTATTGTTACTATTATTTTTATTACTATTATTATTTTTATTATTGTTAATTACTATTATTATTATTATTACTATTATTATTATTATTATTATCATGATTATTATGTTTTTATTATTATTATTATTTATTTTTAAATTGCTATTAATATTATTATTATAATTACTATTATTATTATTATTGTTAGTATTTTTATTACTATTATTATTTTTAATATTGTTATTACTATTATTATTATTGTTACTATTATTATTTTTATTATTACTATTATTATTATTATTATAATTACTATTATTATTATTATTACTATTATTATTTTTATTATTGTTATAATAATTATTATTATTATCATGATTATTTTTTTTAAAAAATTATTTATTTATTTATTTATTTATTTATTTATTTATTTATTTATTTATTTTAATTGCTATTATTATTATTACCGCAACATCCACATCTACATTTTAATTTTTTAGAGAAAGCAGTAATAAACAGTACCCCTGCTCATCCCTGGAGGGGTGTGTGTGTGTGTGTGTGTGTGTGTGTGTGTGTGTGTGTGTGTGTGGCTTTAACTTATTTCATGTTTATTTGTAAAGGTACTAAATTGAAGCTTTTGTCCTATTAAGCTACACTTAGTGAGGCCACTTTAAGTCATTTATAAAGGCACACTGTATTCACATTTCGATGTGAAAGAAATAAGATGTGTTCCCTTGTGGGAATTTCCCCCGTGTCCAGAACTGGTACAGCTCAGTACCTTTTTTTTCTGAGAGTTGCAGCTGTAACACTAATACATTACATTGTAAACCATTTACTCTCTAATATATCGACTCCTTTAGGTGACTCCAGTTGCTTAAAGGTTTTCCTTTGAACCCTAAACAGTGGTTCCCTCTCAGAAAGCATTAGATCTGTTTTTTTAGTAAGTTAGGAAACTCTTCTTTATCCAAGAAACCCTTGAAGATTTTCTTTTTCCCCAAAAGGAGTGTATTGTATACCATTTAAAGCATCTATGGATCTGTGCCTAATGATGCACCATTTCTGTCTTAAATTTTTAAACTTTTTTTCCATAAGTGTTTACTTAAAAACAAGCAGACAAATCAAAATCATAGTAAAAAAAAATCAATGAATAAAAAATACTCACTTTTAATTTTAAGTTGAAATAGAAATAGGAAGTTATACATAAATGAAAGCAAGGTCAGAAGTGAAACATTCTCTTCCTGAAATAGACTGTAGTATCTCTTTAGAGAGGAAATGTGTGTAGCTGTGATTTCCCATGTACAGAGAAAGTGTGTGGAGAAGGAAATATATTTCTGATCAAGTTTTAAATAAGATCATAACTGTGTTATAACCGTCCTGCTCCTACACCTGTACACAGGCTGCATGCCTCTCATGCCTCGTGAGACCGCACAGGCGCACACAGGTGCGTGCGTGTGTGTGTTAAGGCAAAAAGGGACAGTGGGTGCATTAATTTTTCAGTGAGAGTGTCTATCTGTGCGAGTTTGTGTTCATCTTAATGGATAGATTCTACTGCCTGATCCCAGCAGATTTGCTAAACACAAGCTGAACAGATTTTGCCTGAATTTTTTATATCATCAAATTTTATATACTACAAAAACACCATATGATTTTAAAAAGTCACGCCAAATTCAAATCAAAACATTAAAGGCTCGAAATGACAACTGTTATCATACTATCAGTTACCACAAGACTAGAAATATAACTGTGTTTAATGAACTTGTGAAGAAATAACTGACTAATTATTCCCACAACATTATTACATCTTTATTACATCAGTAGTAGATTTCCCACCATCATCTCCCTCATCACTCACCCATTTGCTGAACTGGTTAATCCTACTAGGGTCGCGGGGAGGCTGGCGCCTATCTAAGCTAACACTTGGCGAAGGCAGGGTACACCTTGAACAGCTCGCCAGGCCATTGCAGGGCAACACACGCACACAACCATTCACACTCCCTCTCACACATAGGGGAGATTTGGAACAGCCAAATAGCTTAATGTGCATGTCTTTGAGTTGTGGGAGGAAACCGGAGTATCTGGAGGAAACCCACGCAAGCACAGAGAGTGCATGCAAACGCCACACAGAAACGGCCGAGCCTGGAAATCGAACCCAGGACCTTCTTGCTGTGAGACAAATGTGCTAACCACTACGCCACCGTGCCGCCCCTCCCATCATCATGACTTCTGTATAGAGTATGTCCCTATAGGTGGGGATTTAATACTGAAATTGTACAGGTCTTTAGTCAGAGCTCAGATCTAACTATGGACAGAGGTATGTCTCAGTGCACCAAATTTTATTCTTTTACTTAAAGGTTCCGGTTCACCTTTCCCATAATCCTCTGCACAAGTATCGAGTCACCATTATGTTATGTGATGTTAGCGATATTCCAAAAACGGTCAAAAACGGGTTATAATGTAGGTCTTAAATTGTAACAGGAAATTGAAGATATAGTATATAGAAATAGTTTTGTTTTAAATTCCTTTTACGGTTTTTGACTTGCAGGCGGTCACAAAGAAAATTTTATAATAAAAATGGTGCAGTGGTGGCCCGGTGGTAGGGTGCTGGATTACTGCTCCTGAGGTCGGGGGTTCAAGCCCCACTATCAACAAGTTGTCACTGCTGTCCCCCCAGTGCAGCTAACTGGGTTATCAAATGCCGGCCATGTCTCTCACTGTCTGTGTTGAGAGGCATGTAAAAGAACCATTGCTGATTTTTGTCAAGAGTAGACGCAGCCAGTGTGTTTCTGCCCTGCGATGGCCTGGCGAGCTGTCCAGGGTGTACTCTGCCCTCGCCAAGAGTCGACTGAGATGGGCACCAGCCTCCCCATGACCCTAATTAAGCGGTTCGGAAAATGAATGAATGAATAATAAAAATGTAAATTTTGTTCAAAGTATCCACGTGTGATGCATACATGAAGGAAACTTTGTTTTAAGTTTTCAAGGTTTCAAAATGAAAACAATGAATTGGATTCTGGGAAGAGTGAGTGAGCCTGCCCGTGTGATATCAGTTTGAGTGCAGCGCAGCATGGATTCCACTCAGCGCCACTGTCTGACCGTCTGCTGGATCTCACACTGAGATAGTTTGGGGTTGTTTTGGCTTTAAATAAATGCTCAATTCACAATGAAATAACATTCAAGGACAAAATACTCCTCTTTTTATGTAATAGTATCATCCCTCCGGGTTGTGCAGAGACCTTTAGAGGGGGCGATGCTCAAATTTCAAAACGGATGCATGTTGACCCAACCACATCCTTAATGATTATGATAGAACAACATGCTTATTTGTGTTACGTTTCTTGCAATTATCCTCTTATTTATATTATTCATCTCAAATGCAAAAATGTGGACTAAAAAGAAACCCTGACTGATATTGTACCTGTGATGTTCTGGGACACATTGCTGTCCATACTCATAAAACAATCAGAAAACTAACCAGACTAATATGCAACCTTCAGAATCATTGCATGCTGGTTACTGCGCTCCTGCACGATTTCCTGATGGAGTGAAATATTCCATAAATAACTATCACAAGACAACAAGCAAGTGAGACAGTGACGACCTGACTGCTTAAAAAAACAGATTAAACTCACCATCCCTCATGATGGCGGATTAGCTGTTTCTGTGTAAACTGTGTTCACATGATAATATAGGAGATCCGATTTTAATGAGTACTGGCTCTTGTGGAGAAAAAAAGATTACTTCCTTTCCTGTTTTGACATGTCTCTGAGTTGCTGCTGTGCACTTAACCCCTATTGGCTAATGAACCTTTCATTTAAAAATGGAAAGCAATGTGCAACAGACAACATAACAAACCAGTGATACCTGCTGAGTATAAATATTATTCACTGTTCGGAATTCTTCTTGATAAAGACCAAGGGCAGACAAAAACAACAAAGAATATCCGCATTGCCTAAACAGGGAAAAGTGGGCTGGTGTTTGAGCATCCAAAGCCCCGCCCCTGCATATGCATATCATCACTGTTAAAGATCACAAATCCTTTTTATTGTCATCTTAATCTGAGACGTTGCTTATCTACGAAAGGGACCTTTTTATGAATGGGCATGTGCACAATATTAAAATAAATATATTTATATTTTCCTGACCCTTACTGCAGCACTTTACTGTGGATAGGGTTTTTCTAAACTTTACACTTTGTGAGCTGCAAGATTAGAATGCAAAACGTCAAAATTTTATCAACTGGATCAGGTGCTATTCTTTTTTCTATGTACATTATATACATATATGTATTTTAGGGTGCAACTCAAAAAAGAAGTTTCTAATTTTCATTGTCCCGCCCCCTAAATGTGTTCATAATGTGAAAAGAAAAAAAAAAACGTGACAGAATTTGTATGTATTGTAATAATAATTACTGGTAGCTCGACAGTTCCAAAGTAATACAATATGGGTACTGTTCCAAATAATCATATAATGTTACATTTAACATAAAAAAATCTGAATATTGCAGAAATCATCATCATCAAAGACTAACAGTTGCTAGCACTTACTTCGAAAGTCAACACATGATTTTTGTACACAAACAAATTAACACAATCAGTGCCCAAAAATATCACAGTGTAAATTATTTGTCACCAGCAGCTGCAGTGAGTGCAATCAAGGTGGATTTGTTGGTGTTTGGAAAGTCGCAGCGGTGTTTCTCTGTGACTTGCAATAAGAGCTGTTTGTGTTCTTCTTGATTGGTCAGGACTCCACTGAATGCCTCTGTGCCTAATGAATAAACAGTGATGTATTTTCACCTGTACTTGTCTTGTTAATGATGACTAGCAACAATGACGTACGAAGTTAACAGTATTACTGACTGTGGCCTGGCTGCTAAAATGCTAACAGAACAGTATACATCTCAGTGATGACGCCACTGTGTTTATTCCAAGGAAAAACAAATCTTAAGCAAGAATATTAACATCAACAGATAAGTGGATAGAACACACACTCAGTGATTTGTTTAATGCGATGAAGCAGTTGAATTAAATAAGGTTTTATCTCAGTATATAATACAGTGTTATTACATTCATGCAACAGCTGCTGAATAGATACTGTATGAAAACATTTCAGCCACTTGAGCTACCAGAAAATATGCTTCACAAAAGGAACAAAATGAGGGGGTGGGACTGGAAAACGCTGAAAAAATGTTTTGGCCGTTACAGTCAGTGGCCCCCTAATGTACATGCCGGACTCCTATTACATCATCTTCTCAGTCATATACATCAACATAGTATTCTTTTTGTGTTTTTAAATTGTCTTCTGCTTTAATGGTGTCTTATTACTTTTGACAATGAAGAGAGAGGCGTGTTTAAAAATGTTCGTGTTGTAAAGTCTATCTTGGACGCTTCTGCCCAAGAAGTACATCTGATAACTTCCAAGGTGTAATAAGCGTACAGGTGATGTAGAGGTCAGAAAATCCACTTCAGCAGCCGCATAAGCGGAGTATGAATACCAGGAACGTTCCTGATGTACCCACTAACTCAAATCTCGGACTCTGAATACAGGAATCAGAGAGAGAGAATATTATGTATGCTATGATGGTTGTATAATATATTTAATGTGTGTATTAGGATTATCCATGAAGATGGTTTCAGTGGTGATGATGTCAAGCAGTTTAAACCCATCGTCTACAGCAACACAATTCAGAGTCTGTTCTCCATTTTAAAAGCTATGGAGAATCTCGGTGTCGAGTATGAGGACTCGGGCAGGGCTGTGAGTACACACACACACACACACACACACACACCCCTATGGAAACAAACTTTCCTTCTCTGATGCTCTCTCTCTCTCTCTCTCTCTCTCTCTCTCTCTGCCTCTCTGCCTGTCTCTCTCTGTCTCTCTCTCACTGTCTCTCTCTCTCACTGTCTCTCTCTCTCTGTCTCTCTGTCTCTCTCTCTTCTCTATCACTCTCTCTCTGTCTGTCTCTCTGTCTCTCTCTCTCTCTGTCTCTCTCTCTTTCCGTCTCTTTCTCTCTCTCTCTCTCTGTCTCTGTCTCTCTCTGTCTCTCTCTCTCTCTGTCTCCCCCTCTCTCTCTCCTCTTTATTTCTAGTGTTCCACATGAATGAACTTGTTCTTTTTTACGAGTGTGAAACTCGTCCCTGGGGCACTTACTATCTAAGCCCATTTTCCAGCTGAACTACAGCGACATCTAGTGGAATGGAAAATAATCGCTCATCTGATCAGCAGGGTTTATTTTCACAATAACATAATTTTAACTTCAGTATCAAAACATACTGTGACAAACAGCGCTTACAGCATCTCCAGACCTTCATCTCACTGTGTTTAATAGTTCGATAAGGGATAGTCTTTAATTCAATCATGCTTGATTTTACATTGCAGTTTTTTTAATTAGCTGGAAAGCTGTAATAAAATAATTGTTCCTGTGATGTGTGTTTGCATTTAGTCTGATGGAAAGTTAGTCTGTGATATAATCAACCGTATGGAGGACACGGAGCCGTACACACCTGAAGTTCTGGCTGCCATGAAGCGTTTGTGGAAGGATGGAGGAGTTCAGGCATGCTTCGGTCGGTCACGAGAGTATCAGCTCAATGACTCGGCTCAGTAGTAAGACACACACATGTACCGTGCATATACGAGTAGTACTTAAACTGTAATAGTTACATTAAAGCTTTAAGCCGGATTTAAGGACATATAAACATCATTATATTTGTTTTGTAGATAATTTTGAAATTAAAGGTGCTTTAGAAAAGGTCGGGTGGGTTCAACTTTTAAATGATTTCCACATCGGGACCTACAGTGTCTCATAGATTATATTGTCCCTAAAACAAGTGAGAGGAGGCTCATCCAAACACAAACAAGGGTTGATGCACCACAAGTCAGGTTTCCGAATGAGATTCCTCAGCTACTATTTCAGCCGACTGGGCACACCCTGAACAGCTTGCCACTTCATCTTAGGGCCCACACAGGCACACAACCTTCAATACATCTTTTTTTATAGTGCTTTCTTTGTGTTTAGGGTGGCAAGGTGCTGTAGTGGTTAGCACATCAGCCTCACAGTGAGAAGGTCCTGGGTTCGATTCCCAGCCTCGGGCGTTTCTGTGTGGATTTTGCATGTTCTTCCCATGTTTGTGTACTCTGGTTTCCTCCCACAATCCAAAGACATGCACATTATGCTAAGTGGCTGTTTTGAATTTCCCCTAGGTGTGAGTGTGAATGGTTGTGTGAGTGTTGCCCTGTGAAGGTCTGGTGAGCTGTTCAGGGTGTACCCTGCCTTTGCCCACTGTTGGCTGAGATAGGCTTTAGCCTCCTCACAACCCTAGTAGAATTAAAGATTAGGTTCAACAAATGAGTGAGTGAGTATATTTGTGTTTAGTAGAATATTTAATCCCCCCCAGTGCAGATAACTGGGTTATCAAATGCCGGCCATGTCTCTCACTGTCTATGGTGAGAGGCATGTAAAAGAACCATTGCTGATTTTCGTCAAGAGTAGGCTGCATAGCTGTCGGTGTACTCTGCCCTCCCCCCCGAGTCGGCTGAGATGGGCGCCAGCCTCCCCGCGACCCTGATTAGGATTAAGCGGTTCAGAAAATGAATGAATATTTAATTAATTTCCATGTAAAATATTGTAGTTACATCAAACTGCCAGACGGTGGCGCTGTGTGGACTTCATGCTCCTCATTCAAGCTGAAACACAAAAAAAGGGGTCAAGGTTAAAATTAAAATCGAGCTTTACTAAGACATGCTTCTCATTCATTCATTCATTCATCTTCTATCGCTTGTTCCGGGTTCAGGTCGCGGGAGCAGCAGCCTAAGCAGTGAGGTCCAAACGTCCCTCTCCCCAGCCACATCCTCCAGCTCTTCAGGGGGAACACCAAGGTGTTCCCAGACCAGCCAAGAGACATAGTCCATCCAGTGTGTTCTGGGTTGGCCCTGAGGTTTCTTCCCAGTTGGACATGCCCAAAACACCACACCAGGGAGGCATTCTAATCAGATGCCCGAGCCACCTCAACTGGCTCCTCTCAA
>JAQMYF010000017.1:16598352-16609225 GCA_030014195.1 Neosilurus mollespiculum | reverse complement strand
GAAACCAGAGTACCCGGAGGAAACCCACGCAAGCACAGGGAGAACATGCAAACTCCACACAGAAACGCCCGAGCTGGTAATCGAACCCAGGACCTTCTTGCTGTGAGGCGGACGTGCTAACCACTGCGCCACCGTGCCGCCCGAAAAAATATTCACTTTAACTTTAACATTTCACACTGAAGTTAAAGAGGAAAGAAGTAAACTAGATCAGGGCCAGGGCTTGTTGTTGTAAGTGCAGTTCAGGCTCATGAACTGGCTCTGAAACAGCGACACCGGAGGGGCAGGTGGTCGGGGTTAGGAGGGTTCAAGTAAAAATAACTCCCCTGGGTAACATAAGAACTCTGGTCACAGAAAAAAGAGGAGAAGAGGCACTAAATTAAAACCACTTTCTTTCATTCTCTCACAGTGCAAACGCTTTCTGCTCTATTTATCAGTGATAATGAAGGATTTTATGTATAAAATCAATGAAACTGACCATTAATCCATGAAAAAGTGAATTTACATGGTTTGTTGTTTATTTTATTTTGTTTAGAAAGTGGATCTGAATTGTATTAATCTTGAGAGCAGCGTGATAATCCTTAGTAATGTTCAGTGTTTTACAAACGGCCAGCTACAGAGATTGAATTTCTGGCTGTGTTTCTGCATGTTCGCATTAATCAAAGCCTGGTGTAAATCTTCATTGCTTCTCTGAGGTCTTTGGGGTCCAGTTTTCAGAAAGAAGATATACCTGTACATACGGCAGCACATCGTGCACAAGTTACATCCAAATGGAATGATGGCGAAGTCTGGAGGACACTGATGCAACATACTTTTTTGATTATCTGCTTTTTTCACACAGCACAATATAATGTGAGATTTAAATCAGAATTAAATTCAGATCAGTCGATTCATTTGAGTCAACAAGAAACAAGTGGATGTAAAGAGAAATAATCCAAGGGTTCACACTAAACACAGGTGAACATATCAGGTCCTAAACCGAATGTTTAGGATTATGAACCAATTACATATTACATACAATTACATATAATGTTATTATTAATATAATAAATAATTACTTAATTTAATAACATTTTCAGGAATATGTTTAGCTACTAATTTAAAAGATTACACTGCTCCAGTTGGTCCGGTCGAGGCTCAGCAACATTAATTTGGCAATAAAATGAAGTCAGTTGATGACCTGAATTTGACTTGAATGAGCGGGTTATCACATCAGTGGACTTTTTCTTCCCTGATGGCACGAATAATAAATGGGGACTCATATAGTGAACGAGTGGTTCCGGGAGCATGAGGAATCATTTTCACATATGAACTGGTACCACAGAGCCCTGACCTTAACCCTATTGAAAGTTTGCCAAAAGTCATTCACGTTGTGATTAAATTTTCCGGTCATCAATTCAAGGTGGTGATAAATGAACCCATCAAAACAATGAAATGGACATTATGCGCTGTAATCAAGGCTAAAGGTGGGGCAACTAAATATTAGAGCCTGCAACTGTTTTCTTGTAGAAATCTGCAATAATGTTCATATATTACCAAAATCTAGCTTACCCCTGCTGGTTTTCTAAAATCACCTGTATAACCTGTATAACGGTATGACCTGCTACAGTATATGTTTACATTTAAAACACTTCATGCAATGAAATGTTCATGCAAATTTTTTTCACAAAGTAGTTTTCCTGTGTGTATACAAAATTACATGGCATCCCAGCGTTCCTGGTTTGAGTTTGCGTTTCAGGTTCTTACCATGTCCATGTGGGCTCCCTCTATCTTTCCCAGTTTTCTCACCCACCTCCCAAAGACATACCAGTGTGTGTGGTTGGTGACGCTTACTTGCTCCCTAGGTGTGAATGAGTATCTGAATGTCTGTCTAATCCGGGATGTATTTTAGTTTGTGTCCAGTATTCCAGGAATATATTCTGGATATACAGCGACCAGGATAAAGATGAATTAATATCACTTGTTCTCACAGTTTACTTACATAGTGACATGAAAAACACATGATCACGTGTGAAGTGTAAAGAGGACGGGATGGTGAGTCTGTGTTTAAGACTGATCGAAATGCCATGAGTACAAATCCCTCAACCTTCACTCTCATCCTGCAACGTTTCAGAGGCTCATCATTAGCTCTTTGGACTTGATAAAAGCAGGAGGGAAATGATGGCGCAAATAGAATCACAGATTAAATGAGATTTTTTTTTTTTTCAGTGATGGAAAATGTTTGTTCCGGAATATTTTTCTCCCTGGGAGAGGCCAAAAAAAAAAAAAAGTTGACTTTAAATATTAAAAACATTAATCTTAGTCTGAACACACTTTTTTTGAAGGCTGTCTCTTTGAATGAACTCTAAATGATTGACATATTTATTAAGATTATTATAAAATAATGATTCTTTTCAGACCACTCACTCAGTGTAGGATCACGGGGAGGCTGGAGCCTATCTCAGCCAACATTTGGAGAAGGCAGGATACACCCTGCACAGTTCGCCAGATCACTATAAAACCATCACACTCACCTTGGGCAATTTGGAACAGCCAACTCGCTTAATGTGCAAGTCTTCACACTGTGGGAGAAACCTGGAGTCCCCAGATTAAACCCACGCAGGCATGATGAGAACATGCAGAGTCAACATTGGAGTGTCCAAGCCCGGGACTCGAACCCAGGACCTTCTTGCTTTGATGCTACCCACTATGCCACTGTGCTGCCCTCTTTTCCGGCAATGTTCAGATATAAAAACAAGCGATCACAGAAACATGCTGTTGCCCTTGTTGTCTTTAAACATTGATTATTTGGGGCTTTTTTTTCAAGTGATGTGGTACTGTATGTTATTATATCTTGGTTAAGACCAAACACCTCCATAAGGACAGGACTATCTGCAGTTTGGATCAAATGGGAACATTTGGCAAGTCTTCATGAGGAAATAAAAACACCTGCAACTTTTAGTTCAAAATTAAAACAGCTGATTTAGTGCTAATTGTTAATTATCTGGTTTCGGAATAATATTACTGGAAAGTTCTCAAAAGGATATTAAGACAAACGTGTGTTAATGGTTAGAAAGTTGGATGAAGAAGTCTTGGGGTGAGGGAATGTCCTGGGTGGTGAATCCCATATTTAGCCACATGGACACTTAAATATCTTTGCACAGCGAATTGCAGAGGAGCGCCTTAAAAAATAGGAACGACCCTCGGTGTCAGCCAGTGGGAGCGGCTCTCAGGGAAAGTATCAGGTGTCCTTCAGAACTTGTAAGACCAAAGCACATATTTGTCAGCTGTCTGAGACCCTGAGCTCGCACTCCAGGTCAGCGTTCAGTTCGGTGCAGACGCTCTTCAACTCCTCTCCGTTTTTTTCCCCCCTTCCTGTCAGCCACCAGGACAATAAACAGCCATGGATGCCATCAAGAAGAAGATGCAGATGCTGAAGCTCGACAAGGAGAATGCCTTGGACAGAGCAGAGCAGGCTGAAGGAGACAAGAAGGCATCGGAGGACAGAACCAAGGCGGTCGGTTTCTTTGTGGACCTTAACATAGAAAAAAGGGGCTTTAAAGTGAAAGTGTTTTATTGAAATGTGATTAATTAGAGATGAAGTGAATAACGATGAACTTTTTAGCAAATATAGCAACCTTTAGATAAGAATGATGGTAATAAATGCTATAAAATGTTACGCAGATAAAAAGAAGAGCAATTAAAGCCATGCATCTAGAAAAAAATAGGACTTTATCATTAAATAATCATTAATAAATTGTTTAGCTGCTAATTAAAGCCACACAAAGTGACACATAATCCAACAGCCATTAAGATTATTCCAAAGTGTACAGATAAAAAGAAAAGTCAGTAGAACAACATCAGAACTCTAGAACTAGAGAATTAAACATTGTACAAGTTTTCTACGAGAGATTTATTTCATAATCGCCAAAATGGTGATCTCAGAAATGCCTGTCAGCGGGAAAAATGCTTTCTAAACCATAGCATTCCTCATCAAACCTCTGAGTGTAGATCTCTTACCTGGAAATCTATGAATATAATCCAGTCATGAATCTGTCATTTTTAATGGTGACTATATCCAAGTGTGCACAACATGAAGGTTCTTTCCATCATCTGAAACAGAACCTCTGTACCTTTTTTTCTGAGAGTGCACCTTGCAAACACTTGAAAAAGTGTTTGATCCTAATGATGAATTAGATACGAGAACATACCGTATACTTCATACTGACTCTGAAGATGTTCTTTGTGTTTGCATTTTTGTGTCCTAACCCAATCTTGCGTTTCTTTTCCTTTTTCTTTCTCGCCCTCTTGTTCTCTCAGCTGGAGGATGACCTGGTCGCCATGCAAAAGAAACTCAAAGGGACTGAGGACGAGCTGGACAAGTACTGCGAGGCCGTGAAGGATGCTCAGGAGAAACTGGAACTGGCTGAGAAGAAAGCCGGCGATGTGAGTCATACAGCTGCACATGCATGCAGAGTGGAATCAAAAGAAAAAACGTGTATATTCAGGATAAACACACAGATCCTAACATGCACAGAACTGAGATATGTCAGAAACTTCTATTTACATCTCTGATAAATCCTTGCTGGATTACTCTTAATGTAGTAAACACACTGGTGTGTAATTTCACAAGGACATTAAATGTGTTTCTGTATAAATAACACTCCACAGCTCTATACGCAGGTCCAGAAGTTAAATTTAGAGCAGAGCTTTATAAGGTCACAGCAGGTACGAGGCCCTAAAAGCCATGAGGTTGAAATATGTGTAGGCCATGTATAGCGTTTCACCGTTCTTACCCTGCATAGTGGAGAGAGAGAGAGAGAGAGAGAGAGAGAGAGAGAGAGAGAGAGAGACACAGATGAGTTTGAGTAACACGAAGCCTATTCATTAAGTGTAGATTAGCAAATATTCAAAACATCAAGTGATAAACATGCCAGTAATAATTATTATGATTCAAGCTGGCTTTAAGGTCAGTAAAGAAGAATACTAAAGAGAGCAGAGTGCGAGTTCACCCAATACATACCGCTGTTGCATAATCAAAATCATAACCCTTTTTTTATATATAAATAAATGCAAACAAGAGTAAATATTACCTCTGAGAGTACCTTTTACAATTATGCATGTTAAGGGCAATTATTAAATGGTTAACAAATCTCCAGGTTCTCCTTTCCATCCTTTTTATAATGTTCAAGTCTTTCCAGAAAATTTCATTTTATGTATGTAATAAAGTACCAGAATATTTTTCTCTTTGTGATAAAACTAAAATTTCAACATGAAATCAGTTTGAAAGTAAATATCAATATTGATCTTTTTAACATAATTATGTATTGCTGACTTGCCGGACGACGGGCAGCAATAAAAAAACCCCCATTTATAATTAATAATAAAACTGAAATCCAAAAAATAAAGGCTCATACATCACTGCTCAGACTTGCACAGAATAAACAACATACAATCTAACTCAGGTGGGTTGACAAACTTGCAGTTAAATAAATGTTTGTGGCATAAATGCTGAAATTAGAAGAATGACAGAACATGAAGTCATTAAATAGAAACTTAAACTAACAAGGCAGGTGATACAAATAACACTGGAAATCAGAAAGGAAGTAAATAGCAAACCCAGGCTCGGACACCCATCGACATCGACGGTTAGCTTCGCTTTTACACCAAGCCTAAATCTATAGCCTGTAGTACATAAACAGAATAACATTAAATGCTAAAACTTAAATATGGAACAGTTTCCAGATATATTTCAATGATGTAATTATGAGTAAGGTTGTGAAAGTAACCAGGTAAAAATACTTCAAATAATAATAGTAATAATAATAATAATCATCATCATAACAATAATAACAATAACAATAACAATAACAATAACAATAACAATAACAATAATAATCATAATAATAACAATAACAATAATAATAATCATCATCATTATCATCATCATAATCATAATAATCATCATCATCATCAACATCATCATCATCATCATAATCATCATCATTATCATCATAAATGATCATAAAGCCATTTAGTTTAGAATGATTTAAAAAGTAGAAAATGTTCTTCTACAGATGTTTAGCATCACACAGCTGTATTGACCCTTCCCATCCCTTTTGACCTGTTGACTGATATTTTATCTGCAATTTTGAATAAATGACATTCATTGAACTAAATCTAATCATTCAGCTATTTATAATACAAGCCTTAACATGAGCTCTATATAAAAATAATTATTTCAATACTCCGGTGTTTAAAATGTAAGCTTGGCTTACCGTAAAGACAATATAATACATTGCATGTAAATTACACAAAAACCAAGCAAGCAATACCCTAATCAAACTCACCAAAACAGTCACTGAAGTGTTGATATTCTTAGGGGTTTTTTTAATTATTCATTTTTATTAAACTTTTCTTTAATTACATATATTCATGCAAATGAATCCTTAATAAACCTGAATACATGTACATATATGATTTAAAAAACCTTTAATGTTCATTTCTTTGTTCACTGTGAGACATTCACTCTCTCACTCATTCATTTGCCGAACCGCTTAATCCTACTATTAGGGTCACGGAGAGGCTGGATGGGTACATGATGAACGCTTCATCAGACCATTGCAGGACAAAGACTCACACAATCATTCAAACTCACACTCACACTTAGGGGCAATCTGGAACAGCCAATTAGCCTAATGTGCATGTCTTTGGATGGTGGGCGTACCTGGAGAAAACCCATGCAAGCACTGGGAGAAAAGGCAATCTACACGACTAAAACCCAAGACTCAAACCCAGGACCTTCTTGCTGTGAGTCGGACATGCTAAACACTACTGTGAAATAGATTGGTATTGATTTTTTTGTTGTTGCAATTTTCCCATATGAAATCTAACATAAATACAACAGTAATCATTTTTAACAACATTCAGGTAGCAGACAAAAGCAGTGAAATAAACAATATTTGAAACAATTTTACATTATATTTGAGTTTTTTAATTATACAATCATTAGCAATATTATGCAACATAATAATGTAATACACTGCATACTTTTATTAATGGTATTATTATTCAGCACAGTTTCAAAGAAAAAAGTATAAACTGACCTAGATAGATAGATAGATAGATAGATAGATGGATGGCTGGATAGATAGATAGATAGATAGATAGATAGATAGATAGATAGATAGATAGATAGATAGATAGATAGATAGATAGATGGATGGATGGATGGATAGATGGATGGATGGATGGATGGATGGATGGGTGGGTGGATGGATGGATGGCTGGGTGGCTGGATGGATAGATGGATGGATGGATGGATGGATGGATGGATAGATAGATGGGTGGGTGGGTGGATGGATGGCTGGATGGATGGATAGATAGATGGATGGATGGATGGATGGATGGATGGCTGGATGAATGGATAGATGGATGGATGGATGGATGGATAGGTGGATGGATGGCTGGATGGATGGATAGATAGATTGGATGGCTGGATGGATGGATAGATGGTTGGATGGCTGGATGGATGGATAGATAGATAGATGGATGGATGGATGGATAGATAGATTGGGTGGATAGATAGATAGATAGATAGATAGATAGATAGATAGATAGATAGATAGATAGATAGATAGATAGGTGGGGTTGGATGGATGGATAGATAGATAGATGTATGGATGGATGGATGGATGGATAGACAGATAGATAGATAGATAGATAGAGAAAGAAAGAAATAATTGGGCAATTTTGTAATTTCCACTTGTGTAATTTCCAAGTTGTATTTCCCACATTGGTTTCTGAATGAAATATTCGTGGCTATATTTGTGTTTTGGTTGATTTCTGAAGAAGATCTGGCAACCCCGGTCTCAGTAGCGCCAGGGAGCTTAAAACAGGGCCGCACGAACCCCGCACTGTCAGGGTAAACCGTGTTTAAATAGCAGTCCTTTCACCGGACACCCTCCTGATTGCGGTAGTGTGCGAGTTTGGGAGTAGTCTAGGACGCGCCAATGAACTTCCGGTTTGTGGTGCGCGTCTCAGTGCGCGTGCAGCGCCAACACCCAGCCTCAAATCATCATCACCATCATCATCCTCATCATCATCCGTCCTGAAGCCCCGCGATCAGCACCAGCATGACCGGAGTCCCGCATCTCGAGTCCGTGAAAAAGAAAATCAAATCTCTGCAACAGCTGACGGATGAAACCCAAAACAAGTGCACGAGGCTGCAGGCGGAGCTCGAGACGGAGGGAGCCGCGCGCGCGTCGGTAAGGCCGCGAGGGAGCGCCGTGAAATCCGTTTCAACAGCAGTAACACCATCTGAGTCTGTTACACACACAGTACTGCAGGATGCATGTGCATAGTGTTTCATAGCAACAGCAACAACAACAACTACAACAACAATAACAACAATAACAATAATTATAAATATTATTATTGTTATTATACTTATTATTATTATTATTATAATTATTAATATTATTGTTATCATTATTATTATTGTTGTTGTTATTATTGTAATAATTATTAATATTTCTATCATTATTATTATTATTATTATTATTGTAATAATTATTAATATTTTTATAATAATAATAATAATTATTATTATTATTATTATTTTTATTATTGTAATAATTATCAATATTTGTATTATTATTATTATTGTAATAATTATTAATATTTGTATTATTATTTTTATTATTATAATTATTAATATTTTTATCATTATTATAATTATAATTATTATCATTATTATTATTATTGTAATAATTGTTAATGTTTTTATAATTTTTTATTATTGTAATAATTTAATATTTTTATTATTATTATTATAATTATTATCATTAT
Organism: Neosilurus mollespiculum; assembly: GCA_030014195.1. NCBI lineage: Eukaryota > Metazoa > Chordata > Actinopteri > Siluriformes > Plotosidae > Neosilurus > Neosilurus mollespiculum. The sequence goes on along the minus strand of JAQMYF010000017.1, from coordinate 16,600,399 downwards.
TGTTGTTATTATTATTATTATTATAATTATAAGAGTCTGTAAAATCATCATCCTCATCTAATACCTTTCACGCACACACATACACACAGCTTTCTAATGATCACAGGTAAAGCTGTAACTTTAAGTTTTGCGAAATCTCCAGCACAGAGGAATTTACACTCCTTCAGGCTTCTTGGTCACATGACTCTGGTGAGGGAATGAGCGTTTATAGCTGCTGTAACATACAGAACAAACTTGTTTTGCCGAATAACAGGAAGAATGAAACACTTGAGGATGTGCCTTTTTAGGTAATTAAGTCTCATAATGTGTATAATCATTCATTCATTTTCTGAAGTGCTTAATCCTAATCAGGGTCACAGGGAGGCTGGCGCCCATCTCAGCCAACTCTGGGCGAGGGCGGGATACATCCTGAAGGGCAGAAACACGCTGATGGCAACCCCATGGCCTACTCTTTACAAATGACACCAATGGTTCTTTTACATGCCTCTCACCATAGACAGTGAGAGACATGGCTGGCATTTGATAACCCAGTTAGCTGCACTGGTTGAGCAGCAGTGACAGCTTAGTGATAGTGGGGCTTGAACTTCCAACCTTCAGGTCAGTAAGCCAGCATCCTACCACCGAGCCACCTCTGCCCCTGAATTATAATTAGTATATACTAAATCAGTGTTAGTATATACTACAAGTAGTATATGTGTGAATGGTGTAATCTGATTGGTTCACTATCTCTGGATAATAGACACGATCAACCCTGCAAAGTCATGATGATGCTTGAATCAATAAAATATGTAAAAAATAAACCATAAACATCTAATCACCTTTCTCATAAGCAATGTGGAAGGTACTGTGACGCGCTGATTTGTTCAACAGGAAATTGTGTGTGTTTGTCTGTCCGCAGTCCACGGGTGAGCACTCGGTCCTAGTAAGTCATGACCTTTGGCGTGAGCTATATACTGTTCATGTTATTATTACTAGACATGTGAGTGGTTACGGAAATTATAATAAAGTAATATGACGGCAGTCATTACATTTACATAGGCAGGAACGTTCCAATAGATCTAACGCCAGGATCTAATTAGAAAATTACAAATTCACAGAAAGACTCGGAAGAGGTACGTGTTTAAATGTTCGAATTTCTCCACTAGTGACAGAGTAACTAACGTCACGACAGTAGTAATGTTATTAGTAGTATTAGCGTAAAAATGTCATTCAGGTAACATAACGTAACCTAACGATAGGCCCTATTATACAACAATAAGGAACCTGACATTATAAATGCCAGTTGATGCCACGCTCCAACAGCTATTTTACTTTGTGTTACGTATGTTCCCATGTAGTATACACTAAAACAGTTATTCACCTCAGACTCAGTGGATAACACTGAATAGTCCTCTTGATGTTCCGTTTTGGGATCTACTTCCAATATCCACTTCACCTTCACTGAATCATTGTTATTTATGTTGTCTGTCTGTATGCTGTGAGAACACACGTCTGAGCTCATGTTCTGTTGTGTTTGCAGGCTGAGGCTGATGTAGCTTCCCTGAACAGACGTATCCAGCTGGTTGAGGAGGAGTTGGATCGCGCTCAGGAGCGTCTGGCCACGGCTCTGCAGAAGCTGGAGGAGGCTGAGAAGGCTGCTGATGAGAGCGAGAGGTGTGTTTTATGGGATTTTTCTGTCTTGGTCGCTGTAAGTGGGAGAGAATGTCTGGCTTTAATACACAGGGCTGACGTATGAGATGTGAAAGATAATTAGAGTGATGCTTCACTTCTACTCCACGTCCAAATTCAGCTCTAGAGCTTCCTTAAAATTGATGCAGCATTAGCTTTAGCTAAAACAAGACAGCTAGTAGTTTAACCTGAAATAAAGTGCTTATTCTTAGGCAACGATTGTTCCTTTGGGGTCCAGTGGTCTGCCAATGGTCCATCATAAAATATTATCAAAGCATAGCACATGAATTGAATCTCATTGGTTCATGTCATGTCATGTCATTTTCTGAACCGCTTAATCCTAATTAGGGTCGCGGGGAGGCTGGCGCCCATCTCAGCC
>JAQMYF010000017.1:16586531-16597202 GCA_030014195.1 Neosilurus mollespiculum | reverse complement strand
TAATCTCATACTGATATCGATCTGATTCTGATCTTAATCTCATCCTGATATCGATCTGATTCTGATATTAATCTCATCTTGATATCGATCTGATTCTGATATTAATCTCATACTGATTTCGATCTGATATTGATATCAACACTGATCTGACATTGATACTGATCAGATATTTAAACTGATCTGATATTGACACTGATCAGATATTTTACCTGATCTGATATTGATACTGATCAGATATTTAAACTGATCAGATATTTACAGTGATCAGGTATTTACACTGATCTGATTTTGATACTGATTTGATGCCGATCTGATACTGATCTGATGCTAATAGTGATCTGATATTACTATGGTTCTGATATTGATACTGATCTGATATCGATGCTGATCTCACTCACTCTGCACCCTGATCAGCTCTCCTGACTATCATGGAGAAAACCCATGCAAGCAAGGGGGGAACAAGCAAAATCCACACAGAAAAGTCCTCACCAAGCCTGAGAACCCAGGACCTACTGATTTGATTTTGATCTGATGTTGATCTGAAACTGAGGTTGATTGTTTGATCTTTTTACAGTAAGTGCTCTGAACTGGAGGAGGAACTGAAGACAGTCACCAACCTCATGAAGTCCCTGGAGGCCCAGGCAGAGAAGGTAAGTTTGTGTGTGTGTGTGTGTGTGTGTGTGTGTGTGTGTGTGAGTGTGTGGTCTGACTCACTTCTTTTGTTTTTTATGTGTACAGTACTCTCTGAAGGAGGACAAATTTGAGGAGGAGATCAAGGTTCTGACTGACAAGCTGAAGGAGGTGTGTTCATTTGTTAGCTGCATCATAAATTAACAGATTATGATGAGCTGTTTCAGTACAAATGCATTTTTTCCATTTAAAAATTGTTTGGGGAATGATAATTAACTAAATCCTTTTATAAATGAGCAATATCTTCTCCTAAAAATCTTTAATTATACACACATAAAATCTAAATTATACTAAATTCTATCTTTAGAAACATTTTCCATCCTGATGGAACTCAAAATCACTAAAACAGCAGAACTCCTTCTATAATTAGTGATTTAAAATAAATAAATAAATATATATCATGCAGCAAGATTTCTGTGTGTGTGCGTGTGTGCGTGTGTGTGTGTGTTCCTCCCAGGCTGAGACTCGTGCTGAGTTCGCTGAGAGATCAGTTGCCAAGCTGGAGAAGACCATCGATGATCTGGAGGGTAGGTCACTTTCCACAAACCTGTCTCAGGTCTCACGCTGCATGACGCTGGATACATTTCTGTTCTTTTCCTGTAAAATGCGTATTTCTTTTTTCCTGCTTATTCACATTTCTGTTCAGCTTCTATTCATGTTTCTTTTGCTTCAAGCTCTTTTTATTTCTCTTTATTCCCACTCTGTCTTTCTTTCTTTCTGTTTTTTTGTGTTATCACCATTTCCATCACCCACAATCCTTTGTTCTGCTTCCTGATCGGCTCGTGTAGATGAGTTGTATTCACAGAAACTCAAGTACAAAGCCATCAGCGAGGAACTCGACCATGCCCTGAACGACATGACCTCCATGTAAATATTTCGATAAAGAAATTACAAATAAAATTGTAGCATTAAAATTTTTTCAAATTATTTTTAACATCTTTATTAATGAATAATTTGCTTTGCATGCTGTTTTGTTTTTTCATCCTTTTTCCTGTTTTGTTGTCTCTTTATCATTTTCTGTTTCTTTCTCATCTGCTTAGATAAATTGTCTCATCCCTGGTCCCTGCCCTGGCCGAGTCACTTCACTTCACACTTCTGTTCTTCTACATCTGTCTTTCCTTTCTTTCTTTCTTTCTTTCTTTCTTTCTATCACTGCTTTCTTCCATCCATGGCGATCAGTTATTCCATCCACTGTACAGAACTTTTGAGTGGTGTTTGCTTTGTATAAAATAATAAAAATTCATTTCAGCCATGTAAAGCTCTCCACTCACTCAGTCTCGTTTAATATTTCTTAGTCTTTTCTTATGTCTTTAATTTATTCTTGAGAAGCTTAAATAAAATCTGGAAAAGCTTGTCTCATGACCTCCTGCTCCTTTTTGCTTGGTTGCTTATTTTATTTTTGATTTGATGTTTTATCTGCATTAATCTGAATCATTTTCCGGTTTACACATGAACTGAACCATGACTAAAGGATGATTCTGTGTATATACTAACATCTCTCTTTTTTTCTTTCGCTCCGTCTCTCTGTCTCTCTTTTCTGATCAGACCGACTCCATCGTCAACTTCAGGAAAACCAAATGCTTTCACACGAGCTCAGTTTAGCACTGAATGCTGATTAAAATGTGATTTACACTGAAACCTGACAATACAGGAATTTAAAATGCTGCTTTTAATGCTGACGAGGCGATCTTTAGCCCTATTCGGATGGGACGATGTTTACGTTAGAAAGGGGATTAATGCCATAATATCCAGATGTGTTGATCGACTGTGTTGGTGAGAGCATTGCAGATGAAATCACCTTCTGTTTGTGATCAACCTACTTTAATCTCATAATGCTGCTTGTGTTAGGAAAAAAGATTGTCTGTTCTTGCTCATTATATTTAATCATCTAGCATGTGTATCTATATTACCCTTTCCTAACAATCGAGAAATCAGGACAGTGTGATCCTGAAGGCTGATTAAAGGAGCAGTTAAAATCACTACAGCTACAGGCAGAAAAACACTTTATACTGATATATTCCTCAATATCATACAACTGCTATTTTTTTAAATAGAAATAAATGCATGAGAAATGATCTCCTTAATTCTTTAACGTTGTTCATGAACATAATTGTAGATATAACAATAAAAAAAAAGTACCCCAGATTTATGAATTTGTTATTGCTGGAAAGAAGGAACATTAAAATAGCTTTCCAATGAGCCATGGATCATATTAATAACCTGATTAATGAGGAAGTTATGCTTAATAAATAAGTTAATAATTATGGGATATTGATTACTGTATGAGGTGGAAAACCATGACAAACAATTTGAGAAAAAGTGCATGAATTCTCAAAATGTAGTCAAAGCATCATATCGCTCTGTATGCTGGTAATTCAGCAAAAAAATATCTTAAAGAACCTTTTAGGAAAAATAGCATTTTAGCAAAACCCTGTGTGAGTGATTCATCACTTCCTGAACTTTAAAATGTCACCATACATTAGGAATTAGTATATACTACATTTAGGATTAAAATACATTGCTTGAGTCAAAATGATGGGCAGGCACAGTTTGGCGCAGTCATATGAAGCAGCCAGCATCATCATTGCCATGCTTTAGAATAAAATAAAAATTAAAAAATAAAAATAGGATAATACAAATAGAAAAATTTACTGACCAGTCAATTTGAAGACTTCCCAGGCTGATATCTACTGGATTATTTATTCCATTCGGAAAACGTGTGATTGCGTTGGAGGTTAAACAAGTTTACTTATTCTTTTCACAGCTTCAAAAAAATAATGATGGTGCGGTGTTTGTAATTTTGATGATTTCACTACTGCAAGGTCATGAAAATATGCTACCCTACCTGAATCAATAAATGTATGAGTGATATCGCACATATGCAGCAAAAGCCGTGTGCTGGTTCTCTGCCTGTACTCCGCTATGCTATACAAACATACCTGGATACAATAAGCAAAAGTAACACTTTATTGATTTTTCAGATGAATCCAGGAAACAAACTTGATCTCTGCTATGAGTATATCGAGGCATTCTGAAATTTTTGTGCTGATATGGGACTTATTTTTTGAGTTATCCTGCTGAAATCCGCAGATTGGAAGCAAACAGAGGAGAGAGAGCTTCAGTAAAACCAAGAAGGTCCGCTCATCATCGCCCATCCTCATTGCCCATTCTCATACTTAAAAATCTCAATTGAGTTTGTGTTTTTTGTGTTTTCTTGTGGTATCTACTAAAACACCTTTACGCACTGCGTATAGAAAATAATAAACTCTGAATGAGGAGGCTAAACAGATGCTGTCAGCTACACAGCACTTAGCTCGGCTCAAAGCACAGAACTCATCTGACCTGTCTCTGTCATGTTAAATATATGTAAATATAATCTATAAAAATCTCATTTTGGTTTGCTTTTCTTCATGATTCCATCTAATACTTTTATTTATTAATAATTTCTTTATGACGCCATTACACAGCTTTTATGCACCTAGTTGTGTGTGCATTCGGAGCTCACCTGCGTCCATCATGTCATTAAAAATTTTTTAATTAAATGTAATTTAAAGATTCCTTATAAGCTTTAGGCATAAAATCTTTTTTGTGTTTTACTTTTTTTGCTTATGTTCCCATGTAGTATTTACTTAAACGGTTTTCCCCTCAGACCTGGTGGATGTCGCTGAATTGAATATTTCCCTTGACCTTCCATCTCTGAGAACATTCTGTGACATCCACTGAGTCTGATGTAAATAATTGTCTACTAACATGCATCCTCCTAGGTGATCAGATCGAAAGCGGTCGATGTTAAAGTCAGGTGTAAACGAGATCAAAAGCAGATGTAATCAAAAATATGTTTGCAGTGTGAACGCAAGAGCGTCTTGATGCATCCCAGACAGCAGCAGAGTACCAATTTATCTCGTACATCATTGCTCTAACTGGAAAATTCTGTACATGATCACTGCAAGACTGTTCTCTCTTCGGTGAGGCGAATAAATAAAAATGATGCTGTAATAGCAGAGACAAAAACAGCTGCCTTTTCATACCTTCACTCATCATTTCATCTAATCTCTCATTTGTTTTGGTTTCAAACTGTACGAGTACAACTTCTGACACTTTCCATACAAGTACGTAAGCAGTGGATGACTGATGTAATGAAGATGTGTGACAGGCTTCTCTAGCAGGAACCATGCATGAAAACCAATCACAAGTGCTCAGTGGAAACACATTTATAATCTATAATGCCTGGGGTGAACGATTGATGTGCAGGACTGATCAAACATTACCACAAACGTTTAGTTACACTTCTTACTACACAAGGAGGTCTAAAAACAATGATTTACATACTTTTGCACATATTACTCACAGATATCACAGATAATTCTAGATTATTTTAAAATGAATGAATGAATGAATATAAAAATAAATAAATGAATGTTCAAGCACCCCTCCTTAAATCAGCACCTTACTGTGGTGGGTGGGGGTGGGGGGGTGTTGTGATTCCTAATGATCTTAGGAGTTATGTGGTCGAGGGCATTATGCCCCGGTAGGGTCACCCAAAGCAAACAGGTCCTAGGTGAAGGTCCAGACTAAGTGCGGTTCAGAAGACCGCTATGGATAGAAAAACAATAAATTCGGTTTCCCTTAAGTATTCAGGGTGTGGGTGCCTTGTGAGTTGGATGGCAGCCGAAGGCATCGGGACATCTGGACTACAATGCTTAAGCTGTTGCTCCAGCGACCCGACCCCGAATTAAGCAGAAGAAGAAGAAGATGACGAAATGTTCAAGCATAATATGCTTATCTCTTTTCTTTATTTCTGTTCTTTTAATCTACTTTTAAAACTTGTGTGAAAATTGGATGATGTTTAAAGTCATACAGAACATTCCAAGCTGTTCACAAACTTTTGAGCACCACTGTGGATGGATACATGGATACATAGACAGATAGATACTTATATTTATTCCAGACCTCTCTCTCTCTCTCTCTCTCTCTCTCTCTCTCTCTCTCTCTTTCTCTCTCTCTATCAAATCAAAATGTCTATGTGCAGGAGGAGGGATTGCTGTTGGCTTTTCGCTGCAGGGAAAACTGCTCACTGAATGATTCTGGAGTTAATGAATGGTTAATATCAGGAACACTTTTAGTCCAAAACTGATACAATTCTGATAATTTCTAGTCTGTCTGTGCTGTTAATCTCAGAAACCCAATTAGTATAAAAAGATATTAGTATGTCAGAATAGCCAGTCAGGATGTTGAAAGGTTTCTAATGGGTTTTATTGTTAACAGTAATAATAAAGTTGTTGTCTAAAATGATGTGTATTTTTATAAATATAAAGGTGCTTGTAGTCTCAGAAAAAAAAAACAATGTCTGGCTAAAAGAAACAATACAAAGAGTGAACAATTCTAATAAAAAAATTAATAATTAAGAGCCTTTTAACTGGATAATAACTGTAGTTACTGATGTTTCAGCTCCAACACTTCTGTTAACTCTAACTGATGCAGTGAGTACCTTCTCCTTTCTTAAACAACCAAGTAAGAGGACACATCCTGAGGAAAAGATTACAACACAAAAGTCAAATTATTGTCCTCAATAACTCACTCATTTACCGAACCGCTTAATCCTCTGTTAGGGCCAGCAGTAGGCTGGAACCTATCTCAGTCGAAACTAGACAAAGGCGGGGTACATCCTGAACAGTTTGCCAGACCATCCAGGGCAACACATACACAACCATTCACTCTCACATTCATACCTAGGGGCAATTTGGAAAAGCCAATTTTGCCTAATGTGCATGTCTTTGGACTGTTGGAGAAAATTGGAGTACCTGGAGGAAACCCACACAAACATGGGAGGAACATGCAAACTCCACATAGAAACTGGTTTCAAAACTAGTCCAACGCATTATTAAAATCTGGAAGAATAGAAGAAACGTGATTGGGAAACAATCTTAACAGACTGTTTTCCAAGCTTCAATCCGAGCTATTGGAGTCACAATGAAATTTTAGAGCTTTTTTTTTTTTTTTTTTTAATTTTTGATGAATTAATTATTATTTGACAGCTGCTAACAACGGCACAGTGGTGTAGTGGTTAGCACATCAGCCTCACAGCAAGACGGTCCTGGGTTTTAAGTCTCGGGGTCAGGTGTTTCTGTGTGCAGTGTGCATGTCCTCTCCGTGCTAGCGTGGGCTTCCTCCAAAGTCCAAAGACATGCACATTAGGCTAAATGGTTGTTCCAAATTGCCCTGTGAGTGGGAATGGTTGTGTGTGTTGCCCTGTGATGGTCTGGCAAGCTGTTCAGGGTGTACCCTGCCCTTGCCCAGTGTTGGCTGAGATAGGCTCCAGTCTCCCTGCGACCTAAGTCTAAGCGGTTCAGCAAATGAGTCAGTGACCTGCTGAGAATCTGAACCTCATAAAAAACAAATTAGTACATAAATATCACTGACTTTTTTTCCACTTGACAAAAAAAAAAACAAACAAAAAAAAAACCAACTTGAGGCTTTTTTTGGAGCTCTTATTTTGAATTATACCGGAAGCGGAAGTTTGACTCTAGTTTCACATTGATAAAGGTGAAAACAAAACAAAAAAGGGGTGTTTTGAAACTCAGACAGGGGTTTAGAGAAAAGATGGAGGTTGGTGGAGCTTCCAGCAGCGGTGATGTGAAGAGTAAAGCCGGGTTTGTGCTCGGGAATGTGGCGGAAGTGGTGGAGAGGATCCTGACTTTTGTACCGATTAAAGCTCTGTTCCGGATTGCGAGGTACTGTGAGAGTCAGAGAGCTAGCCTCGGGCTGCTGTTAGCCTGTTAGCTTACTGTGGTTTTGAGTTAACATCTCAAAATTTCTCTCAAACACCTGGAAATCCTACAGAATGACCTCCCATCTCTCTTTCCTTCATTCATTATTATGCATTATTCATTATTCAGTTCTGGGGCGCTGTGCTGTTTACTCTGTAAAAGTGTTTGGTGTTTGAATAAACACTGACATTAGCACAGTTAGCATAGTGTTGATATACCTACATCACTGCGACAATAATTCATAAACTAATAAAAAACTAAAAAGTAATACTAAAATATACAGAGTTATAATAAGAGTGGTTTTAATCATAAGTTTTGACAAGTGTGTTTAACCGGAAGTAGTATTATTATTATTGTTATTATTGTTATTATTTTTATTGTTATTATTATTGTAATTATTTTTATTATTATTGTTATTCTAAGTATAATTACAAATAATTATAAAATCATATACAACCCAATCACAGACATGCTACAAAGCTATTTTTATTTATTATTCCAACCTACTGGCTTTATGAAACACTTACAAAAATGAAAATGAAAGAAAATTGAAGTTAATTGCAACTGTTTACAGATCCAGCAAAGGGAAAATATATGGAATCACTCAATTCTGAGGAAAATATTATGGATTCACCAGGTACTTTTCAGATCCAAAACAAACACCTGTATCTGATTACATCTGGTAATTAGTCTGCAGTTAAAAAACAGGTAAATCTTCATGGAATGTTGCAAAAGATGTTGGTTGTTCCCAGTCAGCTGTGTCTAAAATCTGGACCAAGTACAAATCAAATGGGAAGGTTGTAAAAGGGAAGCGTACTGGTAGACCAAGGAAGACATCAAAGCGTCCAGATAGAAAACTTAAAGCATTATGCCCTGAAAACAGAACAAATGAAGAACAAATGGGCAGAAAGTGGAGTCAGTGTCTGTGAACGAATTGTAAGAAATCACCTAAAAGAAATGGGATTTACATCCATAAAGCCAAACGAAAACCATCATTAACATCTAAACAGAAAAAAAACAAGGTTTCAGTGGGTAAAGAAAAGCAATCATGGACTGTGGATGACTGGATGAGAGGGATACTCAGTGATGAATCACGAATCTGCCTTGGGAGGGTAATGATGCTGGAACTTTTGTTTGGTGCCGTTCCAGTGAAATTTATAAAAACAACTGCCTGAAGAAAACACGCAAATTTCCACAATCATTAATGATACGGGGTTGTATGTCAGGTAAAGGAACGGGAGAGATGACAGTCATTACATTCTCAATAAATGCACATGTTTATATTGAGATTTTGGACACTTTTCTTATTCCATCATTTGAAAGGATGTTTGGTGATGACATCATGTTTCAGGATGATAACGCATCACGCCACAGGGCAAAAGCTGTGAAAACTTTCCTTCCAGAAAGACATATAATGTCAATGGCATGGCCTGCAAAGAGTCCGGATCTCGATCCAATTGAAAATCTTTGGTGGAAATGAAAGAAAATGGTCCATGCCATTTGTTTGGTGCCAACAGTGTTTCTGTTTGGTGATTCCATAATATTTTCCTCAGAATTGAGGGATTCCATATTTTTTTTGTTTGATCTGTAAAATCATTTGCAACGGACTACAATTTTCTTATTTTTTTTAAGTGTTTCATAAAACCAGAAGGTTAGAATTTTAACTAAATAAAATAGTTTTGTGGTATGTTTGTGATTGTTTTTTTTTTTTTTCTACACAATTAAACAATTGAATGAAAAGCTCCCAGGAGTGGTGATTCCATACTTTTTGCCAGGGTTTGTATAAAATTGTGTAGGAAAGAAATACATCCTTTTTTTACTAGTGTGAAACATTAAAAATAGATAATATTATCAATATGAATCATAATAATAATAATAATCATCATCATCTCATTTCTCATTTGCCTATCTCAGCTGACACTGGCCGGAGGCGGCGTACACCCTGAACAGTTCGCCACACCATCGCAGGGCCAACACGCACACACGCACATGTACACACGCATATCCATTCACTCTCAGTATGGGGCAATTTGGAACGGCCAGTTTGCCTAATGTGCATGTCTTTGGACTGGGAGGAAACCGAAGTACCCGGAGAAAACCCATGTGAGCACAGGGAGAAACTCCACACACAACCGCCTGACCCTGGGAATCAAAACCATGACCTTCTTGCTGTAAGGCAGACGTGCCAACCACTACAACAACAATCGGCCCATAATAATAATAATTATAATAATAAGAATAAGAATAAGAATAATGCAATTTATTTAAAGGAATTTATGATAGTTAAGTACACAATTAATTCTGTAAATTATGGTATGTATTAAGAATGCAAATTATTATTTTTTATTATTATTATTAATAATAATAATAATAATAATAAAGCAATGCTGGAAAATGTCTTGTTTCACAATCAGGGTAGACGTTTTGGGTTTACAGTGGTTCAAAAATAAAACTCCTAGTTTTTGTGGTTTCTTGTTACCAGTCAACACCTTAGGAGACTAGAATATTTTGTGTGAAGTATCAGAGCAGTGATGGATCTCAGAAGTGCTATATGTACTCTGCTGTTATTGCACTGACATGGATATTTTTTCCCCCTCGTTGCTTTAGAGTTTGTCGGCTGTGGAGGAACTGTGCACGGCGAGTTCTAAGAACTCGACAGGAAACCACCTGGCTCTCTGCATCTGGCTCGTCTCGATATGAAGAACACATTCTCCTCAGAACCATGGAGGAAGGACTGGAGGTCTGAGAGCTCGCCCATATTTATTTATTTATGTATGTATGTATGTATGTATGCATGTGCATGCGTGCATGCATGCATTCATGCATTCATGCATTCATTCATTCATGCATTCATTCATTCATTCATTCTGTGAAAATCATCTTGATAAAAAGACAATATTTAAGTAACGCAGGAGCTGGAGTTCATCTTTATGATTCATATTGTGTATGTTCTGAGAATTATTAGTTTTATATTCTTAGAGAATGTGGATTATTATTAGTTTTATATTAGTAGAGAATGTGGATTATTATTAGTTTTATATTATTAGAGAATGTGGATTATTATTAGTTTTATATTAGTAGAGAATGTGGATTATTATTGGTTTTATATTCTTAGAGAATGTGGATTATTTTTAGTATTATATTATTAGAGAATGTGGATTATTATTAGTTTTATATTATTAGAGAATGTGGATTATTATTAGTTTTATATTAT
>JAQMYF010000017.1:16481312-16511657 GCA_030014195.1 Neosilurus mollespiculum | reverse complement strand
CACACACTGCACCCTGACACCGCCCTCTTTTACACACACACACACACACACACACACACTGCCCTCTTACACACACCCTGACACTGCACTCTTACACACACTGCACTCCTACACACACACACTGTACTCTGACACCGCACTCTTACACACACTGCACTCTCACACAAACACTGTACTCTGACACTGCACTCTTACACACACTGCACTCTGAAATTGTACTCTTACACACACTGCATTTTAACACTACTCTGCCTTTACAGTTTTAGTAGTAGCGTTCAGGGACATAAAACGAAGGCAAACTAAAAACATTTTTTTCATGCTTTATTTTTTATAATTTTTTTGAAACATGATGGATGCCGGTGAGCTCCCACAGCAGGTGCAAAGCCAAAGAGTTGTATAACGGCATCTCTAAACCCTTTATAAAGTTTTAGTACTTTGTGGAAAAATAATGAAAAACATTATTGATATTGACATCATTTAGATTTTAACCCTGACAGAGATCGATCAGGTGAGCGGCGCGCATGCATGTCTGCACGTGTAGTTAGATGTGTCTCTCAAAACAAACAACAGTCACATGATACAACTGCATTCTTGGTATCGCGGCAGTTGGTAGTGCTTTCTTATGAATATCATATCAGTACCGCAGCGAAGCCATGGCTTGCTGTAGATCTTGGGCTCAGTATGAAACAGCCCAAAATCAATAAGTTGCCGTTAAAACAGATCACAACAGCCCCATGATATATGAGATATATAATATATATGAACTGAGAAAATGCTAAAATATGCTACGAAATTTTTAAACATTTAAAAAAATTAGCACTCTGCAGCAGTGTCAAGAATCATTACAGTTGAGCAGGTTTGCGATGACGTTAAGTGAGAAATTTCATAAATCATGCTCTATCTAAAAAATAATAAAGTAATAATAATAATAATAAATATACATAGCAAAAACACTTTAATGACAGCAGATACATCAGAACACACCAATCTCTCTCTCTCTCTCCCATCTTTCTGTGTTTCTTACCAGGCAGGACACAAACAAGTGACTGCAGACGACAGCTGCGAGTGACCACCACCTCTGACGCTCACATGACTCAAAAAAGACGATGCCCCAGAACATGTGCAGCAGGATTATAGCAAGAGTCATAAAGGCTGGAAAAAAGAATCAAACACAAAGGAAATGATGCCACTAATAAAACAAACACAACACACATACAAAATATGTGACCCAGTCTGGCAAAATGAGTCACAGTGACCAAAAATTCAAAATTGAAATTTTCAAAATTGAGATACCATTTAAAAGCTTAGTCTCCTCTTTTAAATGGTATGGCTAACTCAATTTTGAATTTTTGGTCACTGTGACTCATTTTGCCAGACTGGGTCACATATCTGCACTGAGAGAAAACACCATCACAGAATAAAACCATCATCAAGAACAGGGAGGTTTACTGCTATTCATACTCACTGACTCACTAAAAAAATGGACCATGTGACGCTTTCAATTTCTCATCGCACTCAAACACTGAGTCTTGATTTGTAGTAACAGAATTAGAAAAATGGAAAGTTGGTTCTCGGATGTCAGTTTTCTAAATGTGTATTTGCTGAAGAGTGTCAGTGAAATGGGTGTGACGTCACAGTCTCTCTCACACACGTAATGACTTCACAGTAATGGAGGAGAATTGAAGTGGATCTCACGTGTAGGTAAATCTCATACCAACCTAAACATGCGTCAGTATTTCCACAATAAATACATTCTTAGATTTATATTGGATTTACCATTTTTAGGGAGCATTGGTGAATCAAATAATATTAATAATAATAATAATAATAAAAACAGTGACAAATGGAATGATTTTTGCACACATTAGTAACTGTCTCCATATAACTAACTAGATACAAGTGCTAGTGCTTGTGAGCAATCCCTGATCCCCACAAACCCAGCCGATCAAATCCCTGATTCCCACAACCCCAGTCGATCAAATCCCTGATTCCCACAACCCCAGTCGATCAAATCCCTGATCCCCACAAACCCAGCCGATCAAATCCCTGATTCCCACAAACCCAGCCGATCAAATCCCTGATCCCCACAAGCGCAGCCGATCAATCCCTGATCCCCACAAGCGCAGCCGATCAATCCCTGATCCCCACAAGCGCAGCCGATCAAATCCCTGATCCCCACAACCCCAGCCGATCAAATCCCTGATCCCCACAACCCCAGCCGATCAATCCCTGATCCCCACAACCCCAGCCGATCAAATCCCTGATCCCCACAACCCCAGCCGATCAAATCCCTGATAATCACAGCCCCATCTGATCAATCCATGTTTGCCCCACCCTCTTGCCTATTAAATGCTACAAGTCATAAATGTGAGTAAACATTTTGTTTCCTGGCAACGGCATAGTTTGTTTTGGGGTTTTTTGCACAGATCTATTCCAACGCTGCTGCATGTTGAAAGGCTGAGGTTTGGGTCTGTGAAATCTGTGACAATGTCTCACACCCATTTTACTGACCCATGTCAACACTCATCCATATAAAAAAATTGGATTTCTGATTGAATTGGATTTCTGAGCATCACTTAGTAATGGAGTTGGAAAATTAATAAGTAACAGAAAATTAAATGAGTCAAAAATGTACAATATTCCAAATTTTCTAAAGTTTAGATTTTTACACGTATTTCCCCCCCAAAACCCTGGAGATTAGAAAACTAAATTGATAAATGTTACAGAGATTCACAACACAGAATGTGTCACATAAAACCCAGAGATTCTGAGCACTCACACACACACACAGGTTACTCACCTGAGGAAATAAAATAATGTTGTGAATCTCCGTGGATGCCCACTGTACCTGGACCCACAGAGTCAGATAGGATGTTCACCACCGAGAACGCTCCGCTCATCAATCCAAATCCCAGACCAGACACTGCGCGCGCACACACGTGTACACACACACACACACACACACACACACACACACACACACACACACACACAAACTTCACCAATTAACTCATCTGTTGATTCTGTTCATTGCCCAAATCAGATGATGCATTTGAATCGATGTGACTCAGGAGTCACTTCAAACGATTCCTTTTTGCTGATTGAAAAGCTGTTTTTTGTTTTTGTCAAGATTAATCTGTAAATTTAAAAACAAATTCAGGACCATAAATATTTGAACAGTGACACAATACTGCCTTTACATCATAATGTTTTAAAAAAAAAAAAAAAAGTTTACTCTTAAGCAAGCAAGTGAGGTGTATTACCATAAGCCAGCTGCCGGACTGAGATGGGCATCGTCTCCTCTTGGCTGATGGCCAGGAGCCCTGCATTTGCTTTCCTGTAAAATCACATCAGAGGAATACTCTGAAACCAAAAATCAGCACGTTAAATGTTCCTGGTTTTTCTGAGGAGCGAAGTATCTGGAAGAGTGTAAGTTCAATCTCACTTTAGGAGTTTGTAGTAGGCGAATCTGAAGAGCTCCTGCAGCAGGACAGACAGCAGCACTCCGAACACCAGCAAGCCTTTCTGCTGTGAGCCGCTGTCTTTATTACTGATCTGTACCGCAATGAACCACACCAACGATGACAGCAGTAGAGACACAAGCCAGAAAAACGCTCTGGTAAACAAACACACACACACACACACACACACACACACACACACATCAGAGGCAGTGCACAATACACAGTTCCTCATTCCTCCGCTGCATTCCTGAAATGTATTTCTTCCTTCCTACCTGTACACTATGAGCTGGTGTACACACATTGCAATAAAGTTGATGGTACATACATATTTACACTGATCAGTCATAGCATTAAACTGACTGACAGGTGAATGCAATGACATTGAATATCTTGTCACAGCAGCACCCGCAAAGTGTTTGGGTATATCACTGGGGTATACTAGGTAGAAAGTGGACAGTTCTCTATGTTGATGTGCTGGATAAATAAACAAGCATAAGGATTTGGGCGACTGAGTGACAAAGGCCCCTTTGTGATGTCTAGATGATCTATTTATTCCCAGGGTGTTCCTGGTATGCAGTGGAAAGTGGTAAGCACCTACTACTAAAAGTGGTACAAGTGGATGGGCCAGAGAACCAGAAACATGGTCATGGTCTCCTAAGACTTATTGATGCATGGCGGGAGTGAAGATCTGATCCCACAGAAGAGCAACAGTAACACAACTAGCTGAAAAAGTTAACCCTGTCAGAACACACTGAGCATTTCAACTGCTGTGCATGAGGCTGCATAGCTGCAGACCAGTCAGGGTCCACCACAATAAACACAAAAACTGGACCAGGAAAGAGGTGGGAAATAGGTGGCCTGAAGAATCACATTTTCTTTTACATCATATGGACAGCTGTGTGTGTGTGTGTGTGTGTTTTACCCAGGGATAACATGGCACCAGGATGCATTATGGGACAAGGGCAGGTGGGTGGAGCTGTGGAACAGTGTGATGTTCTGCTGGGAAACTGGGTTCATGTGGATGTTACTTTAACATATACCATCTACCTAAACATTATTAAAGACCAAGTACACTCCTTCATGGGGCCAGTGGCGTAGCGGTTAGGGTGCCGGGCTCACGATCAAGAGATCATGGGTTTGAATCCCTGTTGGACCCCCACCGTGCTAAGACCGCTGGGCCACTGTCCACCCAGCAGTATAAATGGGTATCAGTAGCGTTTGAGTTGGCCTCTTTTCTGAAGCTTCACACTACAGAAATATAGGTGGCCTGATGAGCCACTAGGCTCGGGTGTAAAAAGCCACACTCCTTCATGGGAACAGTGTTCCCTAATGTCGTCTTCCTACAGGATCTTGCACCCTGACATACTGCAAAAACTGTTCAGGACCATGACAGGGAGCTCCAGATGTGACTTGGTCTCTACAACTCTCCATCCAGTGAGTGCCTGTGGGACTTCCAGGTTTGATCAATGGAGACCCCACCTCACAGGTATTAATGTAAATATGTTCCATGCACACACTGTAACGTAAACATGCGTGTATGATTACATACACAGCTTATCATGAAACCAAAGAAAATGAAGGTTATTCTACTAAACGTATGGGTGACTGTATAAACTTCACACAGAGTAGCTTAAGTCCTTAGATGAAGTGGGTGAAGTCAAGACAAGTCAGAAACCTATCTGAAAAAATCCGTGTCACGCGCACTTTCATAAATACCGCGTCATAGCGCTGGAAGCTAACAGTGTTAGCTAGCTAGCGTTTAGCCACTTAGCTTGCACTCACAGTGGGGTGTTATTAAACTTACTCACCCTGCGATTAGGAAAATAACCCTGAGGGGATCCCGGGCGATGGTGAACAGGAACAAGGCCACAGCGGGACTAAAAGCGATAAAAGTACACCCAAAAAACACCGCTGCCGTCATCGTTAAACTCAAAACCGCTCCTCTACCGGAACTACTATGACGGCCACTTCCGGTCCGCCCATAAATACTGACCGGATATGTTAACATTCTGGATGAAGAAATAGAATCAAACGTTTCTTTATTTTCCTTTAAAAACACTAAATTAATAAACAGAATACAGGGCCCTTTTCTTTTTCTTTTCTTTTCTTTAATAAAAGAAGAAGAGTGGAAACTAAACAGTTAATCATGCAGCCTACATTCTATCTCTTACACACACACACACACACACACACAGAAATGTGCTAACCCTTACTCCACTGTGGACTGCTTGTCCTCTCAATAAAGTTTAGATAACTAGTATATTGATTTTTATATGTATTTTAATTTATTTTTATAGAAAAAAAACAAGACTATAAATTGCTAACAAATCAAACCTTATTACAGATAAATGTATCACAGAATATTACATTTCACACTATACATGTACACAGCAGGCCGAGATATTGGGTTGTCCACCACGTAGTTTGTGGTTGATGACATGAAGGAATTCAGTAAAGGTTTTTCTGCCTTCCTTCAGATCAACCACCAGGATGTAAAGATGCATCCGGCGCTCCATAAAGCAGATGCCACGCTCCTCCTATAGGAGAACTGCATCTGGAAGCTTCGACTTGGAGGCACGCAATGAGCTTCCACAACGTTGTGTTGGCATGGCCCATCCAACCCTTGCAGATATTTATGGTGCATGTTTCACCATTCAAGTGGGAACAAGAATGGATTTATTTCACCACTTACAGCAGCTGGACAAGGTGATGTAAAAAATGGATAGATTTAAATCTTTTTTATAATTTTATATCATTTTAATTTATTAGGCATAAATTGGATTTTTGGAATTAGCTGAATTGATTGATAAGTCGTCACTTTTTAAATGTATTTCAACAATTCAAGTTAAAAACAACAAAAAAACTATTTTTAAGAACATTTGTTATAATGCTTATTTACAACCATTACCCTGCAAAACTGGATGTTGCTATTGTACCAGAACCAGAGACCCCCCAGAATTAAAGTAAGGTCCTATGTATGATGTGGTGATTATGTGCCAACTGACACACAATCTCATTTTCTCATCACACTCATTTCCCAAGACACTTAATCCCTCTAGGGTCACAGGAAGGCTGGAGCCTATCTCAGCTGACATTGGGCGGAGGCAGGGTACACGCCAGACCATCGCAGGGCCAACACACCTGCAACTATTCACACTCACATCCACACCTAAGGTCTACACAGCCTATTAGCCTACTGTGCATGTCTTTGAACTATAGGAGGAAACTGAAGTACCCAGTAAAAACCCACACAAGCGCATGGAGAACATCCGCACAAAACTCCACACAAACGCGCCATTGCTGAGGCCAGGACCTTCTTGCTGTGAGGCTGACATGCTTGCCACTATGACATCAAGCCCCCCTCTTACATCCACCTACCTGGAAATGTCTGTAACATTTCCACCAATTTAAAGAAGTAGGTCTAATGATAGCATTCTTTCTATTTTGGGTCACACAATGAATTTTTACTGAACTGTAATTTTAGCTCATTTGGACAACAATCTCTGCAGCTACTCAATGATTCTTCCTCAGGCAATAAGGTTTACATCTTGTATTTAAACATCACCAACAATAAAATATAATACCATCAGTGATACATATTACAATTTGAACAAACGAATTATGCATGAAATAAAATTGCACTCTGCAATCCAAAACCAGGCAGCACTCAGTTCAAAACATGGATACAATTTTATGAGTGGATAGTAATAAACGGTGCAAAATATGAGCACAGAAGAAGTGACTGGAAGAAACATGGACAGTGTGGGTTGTATAGAGCAAACTTTTGCTCAGTTAAAACTCATTACCCCCACCCTTTTTTAAAATATTACCCACAGTTTGTTTGTTTATTTGTTTGTTAGCAGGATTACAAAAAGTTATACGTCATGACATTTCTAACAGAGGTGGGACTTTGGACAAAAAAACAAAAAACCCACATCCCTGGATTCTGAAGATGTTCTGGATCAAATTCTGGATTCAGGATTTTTTTTTTTTTAAACATTCCCTTATGTTGTGAGATGGTGCGATGAGGGATTGCTGGGCTTGGCAGAGGTTTGAGCTCTGTGAGTACTCTTGCTAATACTGTTTTGAAATAGAGTCAGATATACAGCCTGCGGTCATGTGAAAGAATCACATGATTCCTAAGACTCATATGTAAGCTGCACACCAAGATGTCACTTAGGAAATATTTGTAGCACATATGACATGATGTAAATGATGACTAGCAAGTTGACCAGGAACTAACTTTCAAAGCAATTTTAAAAAACAAACAAACCACACACACATTTAATACAGTATAATTTGTCACTGTGTATATATAATAATAATAATAATAATAATAATAATAACAATAATAAAAAAAATACTAATTATACACTGAAAAAAGAAGTCACAGAGTTTAAAAGTTTTTACTTTCTTTCGTTTGGAAACTGAAAGTAGTAAAATATCCACTCTATACATCAGCGTACAAACTCCATGCAAATCTAGCTAAATTTATTATGTTAAAGAATTTATTTAAAGTATTCCTGATTTGCTTCATAATGGCTCATTATTTCTTCTCAGAATGAATACATATTTAGACATAGAAGCATTATGTAATCAATAATAATAATAATAATAATAATAATAATAATAATGATGATGATTATGATGAAGATGATGATGATGTTGATGATTATTTTTATGCCTTGTGTGTGAGCTCCATGATAGCAATGGTGGTACTCTGGCCGAAGATGAAGGTTCCAACAGTAACAGTGATGACGCCCCACCCTGTCAGAAACACCCTGTAAAAAACACAGAGATGTTTAACAGTGACAGAAAAGAGCTTAAATAGAAGATTCCACATCAGAAAGAAAAGCTGTTCCACTGTGGGATTATTTCCTTAAAAATAAACACACACACACACACACACACACACACACACACACACACACAGTGATGAGGTGTAATCATGTTGAATAAACTTAAACTCACTTTAATCTGTGATCTAATGGTTCTGTCTGCATGGCAAAAATGAGACACAGTCCTGTAAGAAAACATATTCACTTTAGCATTATTCCCATTTCCTGTGTGTGTATGTGCGTGTGTGTGTAAATACATTACCAGGAAAAATGAAGATAAAGAAGGCACTGATTCCTCCGATCACACTGATGACATGACTCATGTCTGGAACATAAACCGCAATGAGAAGTGTCACTGCGATCCACAGGACGGTGAGAATCACCCGGCAACGGCGCTCAAACTCCACCGTAACTATGGTGCGCCGCTCCTGGTAACGTAGCATCAATGCCAGGATAACAGTCCTGAGGAAAGAGAACACAGTCATACTGTGTGTATATGTGTGTGTGTGTGTGTGTGTGTGTGTGTGTGTGTGTTGCAGCAAATTTCATAGCATTTTCATGTAGATCATGATTATAATGAGGATGAGGATGAGACATTTATTTATTGTCTATGCACCTGCCCAGAAGAAGTATTATAGGATAGATTGTGATGATTGAGATCCCAAACAGCAACCTTGCGATGATCATTACTACATCATTTCCAGTGTATGACATCAGAATGTCTGATGCCACACCTCGTCCAAATGTGAGGAAACCGAACACTCCTGTCATTGGATAAAGGGAGAGTTTTAATGGTAAGAACTTAATAACTTCTAAAACAGTGATATTTACAGTGATATAAAAGACATTAGAGGTGATATCACAAGTGAAGCAGGAAACATTACAGGTGAAATTACAGCTGGAACAGGTGACATTCTACATGATATAGGGGACACTGCGGGTGCCGCTAGAGACATTACAGGGGCTACATGTGACTTTACATGTGATACAGTTGACCATCCAAATGATATAAGAGACAGTACAGGTGTCATTACAGGTGACGCAACACTACATACTTGAGATAATATAATAAAACACATTGTAGTGACATTACACATGACAGCTGGCTGACCTGTGAGAGTGTAGATGAGCAGACAGAAGATCATAGATGTCACAGAGATAAAGACCCAGTGACTGATCTTTTTGTTCTCCATGCTGCTGTAAATAGCAATGCAGGCTTCATGGCACTGAAACGCACACACATACACGAGAGAGAGAGAGAGAGAGAGAGAGAGAGTGTGTGTGTGTGTGGGGGTGAGAGTTGAAAATTGTAGTTAAAAGATTAAAACAGAATCTCACCTGGAAGCCGAAGCAGATGGTGGGAACCACGCTGAACATCGAGGCCCACGAGTTTAGTCTGCAGCAAAAATGTGGAACATTTTAGTTAGACAAGAAGATGAACATGAAACACAGGCAGAGACAACAACTGACCACCATGGAGTGCTGGACCATACTTGATTTTAATACCTGTGCTAATTAGAAAACAGTGGGTCGGTGGAACATGTGGGGTCATGTGATGTGGTGTAGGTATTGGGCATGTGATGTGCAGTGACGTGCAGGCACTATCATTTCCAGACTCACCCTATGTGTTCAGGTTGGAGATCAGCGCTGTGTTCCTCTTTCAGGTAATATTGAACGACGACAGCGATGCTGAGGTACGTAGCAGCCACAGTTCCTAATACACTGAATTTCACACACACACACACACACACACACACACACACACACACACACACACACACACACACTTAGTAATGCTGTAATCGAGTTATGAATGATTTAGAAAAGTATTATTCAGAACATTTCCTCTGATGGAACACCTGGTGTATTTCTGGATGCTGATTTCTTTGGGGATGGACAGAGGGAGGATGATGATAAGGCACATGATGAAGAGTGCAAAGCTCTGATCTGTATACCAGTGATAGGGCATCACTTTTGCTCCTGTCACCACAAGATATACAGACAAGCACACTAAAGACACACACACACACACACACACACACACACACACACCTGACAATTAGTCAAACAGATTAATCCACTTCTTTTTTAACATGATTAGATTAGCCAGATTAAGTTGTAGCAGAGAACTTTTTACCTCCACCAAAAAGGTTACATTTTGTCTGCAGTTTGTAAGCAGGCTATGCAAAAAGTTTTTTGAGGATTTTCATGAAATCTTGAATCCAGGAATTATTTAATGGGTTCTTTAACAGTGTGAGATAGGATGATTTTTTGACATATTGGTTCATATGGGGGATTGCTAGGCTTGGAGGAGACTTGCACTCTTAAGTCAAGTCTTAAAACTACAAAACAAAACAAGTTGAAAACTCAGACATTATTTATTTGAAACATAAAAAACCCCATTAGTAAAACAGCTATGATTGGAAAAACAAACATATTCTTATTTCCACTGTACCAATTCTGTTCAATTCCTTTCAATTTAATTAAATTGTATTTGACTACTGACGCTGTCGCAAAGCAGCTTTACATAGCAAAGAAATGTGGTTAAAAATGTAAACTTACAATCATAAACATTCCTCTATATGTCCTTTATACATCCCTAATGAGCAAGCCTGTGATGACAGTGGAAAGGGACAATTCCTCCAGATGAAACTATGAGAGGAACCAGACTCAAGGGAAACCCATCCTTATTTGGGTGACACCCGATAAAAACACAAACCATGCAGCAGGAAATTCATTATAGTTTAACATGAAGTCTATTTCGTTATCTTATTACTGTAATGGTAGTTTTAGTTCTAAATCATTTTAGTAAAACCGTTTCTAGCATCAGCAGTATCTGAATGTATATTTAGGTCCATTTGGAACATCATCAGCAGAAGTAAGGGGCTTCTAAGATGATAACTCCAACCAGCAGTAGTACATCAGAATGGATCACAACTTTTGGAGAGCAGAAGGATCATGATGACTGGTATATCAGAATTAGCATATGTACCTCGACAAAAACACAGAGAGAGGGAGACTCTTAGGAATGCTCATATTAAAGTAATGGCTCAGTCGCGGGGAGGCTGGCACCCATCTCAGCCGACTCTGGGCATAAGTAGTATGGAGGAAAAAATCGGGGGTATCAGGCGCCACTGGGGGCGCTGTGTGTTTTGGACCCATGAACTGAGGAAGGCTGGTGGCCTGCTGGTCTGAAATGTCATAATGTCATATATCAGTATGCCGATCACGTACTGAAATTAATTACTGATCATTCACAGCATCAACATGAATATGAATACACAAATTGTAATATCTTTGGAATGAGAGATCATATTTCCTTTATTTAAAGTCATTTATAATCCTGAAAAGGGGAACTGTCCAATGAAGTCATCTCTAATGAAATATATATTTACATTTTTATTGATTTTACCTACAGCAGAGCAATTGTATGATTTATTGTACTATTTAATAATTGGATGATTTATGTGACTATTGTATGAGTAGTTTATTCACTGAAGTGAGAGTAAGCTTATTTTATTTTGGCCATTCCACTCTGTACAACAACCTTGAAAAAGGAACAAAATGTCCGTACGAAGCGATAGGGGGCGTCGAGTTCAGACGCTTCAAGGTCAACTTGACATATGCAGTCATTTCTCGGAACCAGAGCCATAGGGACCAATCAGAGTGGAATGGGCACTATATAAGGCAATGCAGAGCTGGTAGACGGGGTCCGAGGTTCTTTCTCAGAACAACTTCTTTTGTGTAAACACTTTTTGTGTATGCTTTTCTTTTCCTAAAGGCTAAACAAAAACCTGAAAAATGAATTTGGATCTCTTGTGTCGTGAACTGGACATTTTTTGCCAAAACAGTAGCTATCTTAGAGAACCTGTGTTTGCCTAAGAATTTAAGATAACCTGCTGTGTCCGGTGCTCTGGCTCCTGGCATACGCCTAGTGCTGCTGGTGCCCATTAAGGCCTAGTGAATTTCATGTGCCATAAAATAGAGCCTCCTATAACCAGAGGTCTCTCAGGTTTCTCAGCATGTGTCTCACTGAGAAGAACAAAACTGTTCAACAGTGCTGGCGTTTGGTTTGAGACTACACCACCAAGTCGTTACCTATTCGCCCCGCTGCAAGGGCTCTAATGCCGGAGGTGGTGGAACACTATCTTGACCAAAGGCACCCACGGCAGAAACAATGCTATTCTAACTTTGACTAGCAATCTTTGATCTTCTCTGTCAGTGAGTTAACTTGTATATACTTATCACAGATACAATTATTAGTAGGACGAATGGTTGAGCATCCTGCATTCAACTCACTCAACCAGCTGCATGCTAACCATGATTCTAAAAAGTGATGTGGGCAGATTTTCTCCATTTATTCTCTCCTCTTGCTATCTTGAGTTGGGGAAAATAGTCTTCGAAGGAAAAATGCATATGTAAAAAAACCCCTAGAAACTGCTGCAAAAGGAAAAGTAAAAATAGGAGAACTACATCACCGGTGAAACTAAAAAAGAGGTTCAAATGCTGACAAGCTGCTGCAGCCACACAATTCGAAAACAGGAACTGCGTCATCCTTTATCATTAATTTATAATTAAACCTCACCCCATTTTTTTAAAAATATGGTTACTGTTTTATTTCTAATAATTAGGAGCATGTGAACAAGTCAATCAAGTCATCAATTACAGAAAATGACTGTTGTGGCATGTCCCATGTAATGAGCAGACTCCACGTTGCTTTGTCTGTCACAATGTCCCACCAGTGTGTCACATGACCTACACACTGTAGCATCATCACTGACCTATTTTGTATTTTTTTCACCCTGGGACATCCCACCAGCAGAGCGTAGCACACTAGTTCTAATTGATATTTGAACTAAACAGACAAATAAATACATACCGCATTACCAAGTAAACTACACTTAAAGGACACCCGTATACCCCTTCCAGCCAATCGGCGACAGCTCTCTGAGGAAGACTGGCTGGAATAGTGTTGCGTGGCTCACTCTGAGCCACTTTTTTGTTTCTGATCTGAAGTAGAAACATCATATCCTTTTTTTTCAGCATTCACACAGAACGGACAGCTAGCAGACCATTAGAAAGAATTAAACAAAAAAGGGTATTGGGATCGATGACAGCACACAAACACACAAGCACACTTTCCCCCACCTCACTTACACTTCTCCAGCTGGTCCTGCACCACCACAAGGAACGCCACAGAGATCATGAAAAGGTTAAAGACAAAGCAGACCTCACAAAGATACCCGATCCTGCGGCCACACACTTCTCTCACCACGTCGTGATACGTGCTTTGTCGACTGATAGATGAGGCATAGCCGAGGACAACCAGGCCGCTGATTAGGAAGATGAGAGACACCTGAAAAGGAGACCAGACTCAGTGCTAAAACACAATACACAAATGTCCTCTCTACCCTAAACGACTAAAGAAGATTACCAAAATTACAATAAAATGTACACATCTTTTTAACATGAAGAGAGAAAATACAGTACATGTGATATAAACTTCAGTGTGCATGCTGTCCGGCTTTTTTTTAACTGACACACTCATACACACATTTACACTTCATTAGTAAGAGCATGTGAAGAACAGCATGCAATTTTGCACCCTAATGAGAAAAGTGTACACATACTTGTTTTCATTCTCTCTCTCTCTCTCTCTCTCTCTCTCATCCCACATACTGACATTCTGTGAAGGATATAGTAAAAATATTAAACAGAGAAAAATGTGGTTTTCCTGTCATTTAAATTTTGGATTGTGTACATAAGTTGGGTTTTTGGGTCCAGAATGTCAATACATGTTTCCTTAATTTAAACAGTCTTTGTATCTGAAATAGTTCACTTTTCACTATGGTCTCGAGTCTCCCATTAGCATAAGCAAAAAGTAAAAAGGTGCCTAATGTGCATGTCTTTGGACTTTGGGAGGAAACCGGAGTAGCTGGTGAAATCCCACGCAAGCACGGGAGAACATGTAAACTCCACACAGAAACATCCGAGCCCAGGAATCGAAGCCAGGACCTTCTTGCAGAGAGGCAGAAGTGCTAACCACTACGCCACCATTTGGTGTAAGCAAACCAGGTAATTAGTTCAGTCATTTATAGGGGATTACAGTGGCTTAGCGGTTAGCATGTTGGGTCCTGGGTTGGAGTCCTGGGCTCGGTGAGGGTGTTTCTGTGTGGAGTTTGCATGGGTACTACTGTTTCTTTTCACAGTCTAAAGACATACACATTAGACTAACTGACTGCTCCAAATTGCCCCTAGATGTGAGCTTGAATATGAATGGCTGTGCATGTTTTGGCATTCGCGAGGTGTCCAGGGTATATCCTGCCTTTGCCCAGAGTCAGCTGAGTTACCCTCCAGCCTCCTTGCAAGCCTAGTAGGATTAAGCATTTCGGCAATGAATGAATGAATGAATGAATAAGTAATTATTTATAATTCAATTACAATTAAGAATAAAACTGAAATTTCATACAAGATGCCTTAATCCTAAACCGAAAAAGCCTACTCTGCATTTGTTTGTGCTGCTGAGTCAGAGGGAAACATGGAGCAGTCCTCGCCAATTGAAAAAAAAAATGATTACAGGTATTCCAACCTCCTCTGGATAGACTAGAGCTCAATGATGCACAGCTTATTAAGGAATCTCCCTGTGCAGGCTCGTGGGTGGAGCCACAGTAATAAAACCCCATTCCTTACCAGTCCTCATCTAAGTGCATTTTCTTATGTCTCTCCACATGTCAAACGTCACTGAACATAAGTACAGTTTTGTTTGATAGGCTACATTTACTTTATTCGTAGGGTTACCTGGGAAGTCACACCAAAGTAAGAATGACGTCCCACCCTAGTTGACTGGGAAATGACTGAAGTGTGAATGTACTGCAAGATGTAGGGAACAGCAAGAAGAAAGGAAGTGGCAAAGGAGATATTTCCAAATGAAACACACCACTTAGTCAAATTAATTCATATTTCTATTGGTTTTAAAACAACATTCTTGCACTGACTTTTTTCTGTGAAAAAATTCTGATGCACTATTTTCACCATATTCATCAAGACATATACATTATTATTATTATTATTATTATTATTAATTATAATAATATTTTTTTTTCATATACTTTATTAATCCTGCAAGGGAAATTTGGCACTGCATTTAACCCATCCAAAGTGAGGCACACACGCATAAACAGTGAGCACACACACACACACACACACGGAGCAGTGGGCTGCTTGCATTGCAGTGCCCGGAGAGCAGTTGGGGTTTGGTGCCTTGCTCAAGGGCACTTTAGCCACCGATGTGGAGGAAAGGAAGGTGCTGCTCACTCCCCCGCCGCCACACATTTTTCCTTTAGGTCCCAAACCTGCTTCTATAACCATTAGGATTAAAATTAGAGATTAAAAAAACAAACAAACAAACATGACAGTACATGCAGACTGTTGTATGTATACAGGACAGGTGGTGCTCATGCTCTTGGGGTCAGTTTGGGCTCGACATATACTTGTCATGAACACACAACTCTCGTAATACAGAGTGCTTTTCATGAGCTCGAGTGCTGCATTAATGCAGCGTATTGTTAGTCTTTACTCCACTCTACTGAATTTGCTTTGTATTTTCGTGGTGTTTTGTTCTTGTTTCCAGTGTGTTTTTTTTTTCTCCTGAAATTTACTCCAGTTTGGTGTAAGACTGTAATATAAAAATTATAATATTTATTGAACCAGTTTTGCACATAATGCTACATTGTACAAACTCTTTACTGATGCATTCCAGGAGGTGAAATCACTGCAGATTAAACACTTCATTCCTGCAGGAAATATATATTCTACGGATATATTCAGAAAGATATATATTTCTGATGACGCCCATGACATTCAGTTGGGTTATGCTATGATATGAACGATCACAACGGAGCTCGTGAGCGGAGCCCCATATGTACGGAACATGACTTGGGTGGTTGTTCCGCTTGTATGCCACCACTGGAATCCGGAAAACCCAATAAGACTGCCATGTCACCAATAAAAAAACAAAACAGATTTTTAGTAATAACAAAACAATAAAAAAAACCAAAAAATAGATTCTTCAACACCGCCACTCAGACTTGCACCAAATAAAACACACAATCTAACTCAGGTAGGCAGACAAACGTCCGCTAAGCAAAACAACACCAGATATGAAAATATAGGAGCATGGAATATGAACAGGTTACACGGATAAACCTACAAGAAACGATGATACAGGTGAATGTTTAAAATAGGCTGATGAAAGGTGGTGGGGAAAAAAAAACCCTTTCCTGCTTTCGCTCCAGAGCGTAGTCGGGAAAGGCAGAGGAGACTTATTGATATATTTATTTACTCCAGGGCTGAAGTTGTTTAATCCCTAAAGGAGCCACACTTCTCTTATAACACCTATCAGTGGAAACATCAACCTGGAGCTGTGCCTTCAGGCAGTGATTATATGATCATGATACAGTATCATGTCTATATATAATCCAGTCTTGGGTGTAGGCTAGAACTCTGACACTAAACCCAGTTTGTTAGATTAAATAAATCAGAATGATCCATGAAGCCTGGATTTGGAGGAATTCTGGACTTACCAGTTCTACACAGATGGCTCTGCTCACACCTCCCGCCTTCTCAAAAGCCCAGGGGAAGTTGAGGAGTCCTGCTCCCAGTGCAGACTTCAGCATGATGAAAACCGCCCCGAACGAGCCGAGACGCGGTGTCTCGGTGCCTCGCGCCGGTTTGTACAGCAGGCTGATGCTGCGGATGCTCTCACGCGCCAGTTCCTCCATCCTACCCCGCACTCAGCTCTCCACTACCGGGCCGGGGTGTACGGGTTGGTCTGGGGGGGTGTGCGGGGAATGCAATCGGACCTAGTCACCACCGAAGACACCGACCGGATTTATCCTTTACTGGCACACTGCGCGTGCCGAATCCCTCCGGTCCGGTCCGGTCTGGTCCACTCCAGCTTCATTATACAGAGCGCGCGCTCCTAGTTAAAGCACGTATGGAAAAAAAAACCCCCAAAACCCATCGCATTCAGGTGTGAAATGTTGAATAGATCTGGTAGTTTTAACGTGACCTGCGGTCGTGAAGACGTCTAGCACGTGCATGGAGCAGCTAAATGTGATTTTTGGCCAGAATCATTCAGTTGATGATACAAGCATGACATCTGGACTTTGTAAGTCACTATTTGAGAAAAAAGTGCCATCAAATGATGGCCACCATAACTTACTAAGTTACATCTTTCTTATCTATTGTTTCCCCCCCTAATAGTCCCACGGTTCATAAGATATTACACCCACGTGTTTGCATATTTTGGGGGCGTGTCTTGCTTTTATTGACGTCTCTGGAATGAAGTGAGTGACAGCCGTTGTGCGCGCGGAGCTAACAGCGTCATCACCGGCTAACTGGTGCTTTTTCGGTAAGTAAATATTTGTTTTCTTAATAGTTTCCAATTTTTAAAGCACAGTATATCAAATTCTAAACGAAATATGTTTACAGTGCACTCTATAAGCTTCTGCGTGTTTCTCTTGTTTAGTTTATATGAATAATAGGTGCAGCTTGCTGACAGAGCTGGTTAGCTAGCGGTAGCGTTAGCCGGTGTGTTTACAAAGTGAACGGTACTGCGGTCCGTTTCAGAAAGCAGGTTTAGGGGAAACCCTGAGATGAGGGGAACTCTGGTTTTTCGGTGTGACAAAGCCAATCAGCTCGCTGGCAGGTCTGCTTCAACTAGCCCTGAGTTTCCTCTGCATGAAACTGCAGAATGTAGATTTTAGGATGGCACCAGTACAGGGCGGCTCATGAATATTCATAGAATAACGTCATCGTTCATGTCCCACTTCCTACTTGTTACTAGCGTGCACGCGGTTCGGGGGTTCCTTCAAAACAAGTTGTGGAGTGTATAAATTGTATAAAATTATAGTATTTCACCATAACGTCTTGTTCTTTTAAAACGGAATCTACCCCCCGCCAACCGCGCGCGACATATTAGGACATAAGCTGCCTCCAAGTAGGAAGTGGGAAATGAACGATGACGTTATCCTATGAATATTCATGAGCCGCCCTGTACTGGTGCCATTCTAATGCCTGCCTTATCGTGGTGGGAGGGCTTTAAACTGAGACAGGATTTAAATATAAGCTTTAAATTTGTAATCCCCCCCCAGGAAATCAGATGTCCTCTCTGTGCTCTGACCAGAACACCTGTTTTCAGAGCTCGAAGGCTTCTGCATCACTTTGTAAGAAATGTAATACAGTTTTTATTTACTACATTATTATTTGTAATATACCTAACATGCTTGTACTGTAAATTGAAAAGGTATCCACTGAAAACTGACGGATCGGAACCAAAAGAGGAAAGAGCCCACAGAGAGGCAGATTTGATGCCGTTCATCTGGTTGTAGAAGAGGGAGACTGCATGAACATCATCCTTACTTCTCAAATATTTCTATTGTTGTATAAAGCTAACATTACTTACAAATTTAGGCAAAATCTCCATCGATGCTTTCTAGCATTAATAGCATACCACGCTGCTACTGTTGTAATCCATACGAGATATACACCCCATAAAAACTATTAACAAACTTAGTGTGTACTTCATTAATAAATTAATTACTGATGAACTGAATAACTTTGATAGCTGTGGATCAGGGTAAAGGTGAACAAAACTCTTACAATTTAATTTTAAACAACAAAAAACAGGTAGTTGAATCTCCAGTGCAACATTATTTTAATAACAAGTTTAAATTACAGTAAAACAGTAAACATTCAACACACACACACACACACACACACACACACACAAAATACAGTGCTTGGTAAAGCAGTCCGTAGGTTTGTTGTACATCATTAAAAAAAACTCAACCTACAGTCCTTTCAGCAGTCCACAATTAAGGTGATAAAATTCCAGTAATCATCATTCATTAGGAGTCCTTGTGGGTGAGACGGTTTACATGTAGAACCCCAGCCGAACCAATGGATGTCTATTATCGACACCACGGTCTCTGTGGCTGTCTGGCCCCCACACACCGGACGAAACTATCCCTGATGATCCTGACCTAGAGTGGTTTTAAATTACAGTGAAAGAGTGAGAAACACATTATACTGAAGGCTATAGTGAAAACAAGCAAAGGAAGCAGCAATCAGATGAACTCTATCTACAAATACATTTCTCCCTCAGTTCAGTTTAAAGAAAAAAAACAAATAAATATACACACATTTACATTTAACAGCAATAGAAAACTAATTTAAACAGATGTAATAACATTTGTCATAAACAAAGAAAAGAAGTTGACCCACAGATGATAATAACTCACAGTAACAGAGCTGAACCATGCATTCAACTTTAATTCATTCAGTTTACAGGTACATTAACAGAGAACAGATGCTAGTACTGTAGTAATGTAAAATTAGCTTAGCTGCTATATGTTCAGATTTCTACCTGATAAACTGCACTAACCAAAAGTTTAATTTGTATTTCACCCACATTAACAACCAGCTATCACTGTTAACACTCAAACTTTTTAAGGACAAAAAAAAAAAATCCAAACTGGCAGAATCAATTTTAAAACTGTGTTTTACTCTATCCTGAGTGGTTAGTTTATAATGATTAGCTCATAAACAGTTAGTTAATGTCCATCTTACACTAGTAAGTTGGCTCACTCATTGTAAATATTATTAATTATCAATATTATCAATTACATTATAAAATACCTACCATATATTTAATATTACAAAATATGTACATTTCTTTATTTAGCTAATAAGATTACTTAAACAATTAGCAAGAAGGCGTACCTCGGATTACAGGTGATTGGGCCATAGGGTGAACATAGACTGGATAGGCGGGTTGGATGGGCAGGTTGATCCACCCATCGCTCGGTCACTTCTGGAGCCAAAAATCAAAGATGGCAACGGCGAAAATTAAACTTCCGGGGATTCCTCACAGCAGTTCAGCAACAGAGCACAAACCAATGGGTGACGTCATGGTAGGCTACATCTATTCTTTTACAGTCAATGCCTGTTCATCTTCATGGAAGAATTTTAACCCATTCCTCCGTTTAGAACAGCTTCAACTCTGGGATGTTGGTGGGTTTCCTCACATAAACTGCTGGCTTCAGGTCCTTCCACAACATCTCAATTAGATTAAGGTCAGGACTTTGACTTGGCCATTTCAAAACATTAACTTTATTCTCCTTTAACCATTCTTTGGTAGAACGACTTGTGTGCTTAGAATCATTGTTTTGCTGCATGGGCCACTTTCTCTTGTGATTCAGATCATGGACAGATGTCCTGTCATTTTTCTTTAGTATTTGCTGGTATAATTCCAGAATTCATTGTTCCATCAGTGATGGCAAGCTGTCCTGGTCCAGATGCAGCAAAACAGGCCAAAACAATGATACCACCATGTTTCACAGATGGGATAAGGTTCTTATGCTGGAATTCAGTGTTTTCCTTTCTCCAGACATAACGCTTCTCATTCAAACCAAAAAGTTATATTTTGGTCCCATCTGTCCACAAGATATTTTTCCAATAGCCTTCTGGTTTGTCCATGTGATCTTTAGCAAACTGCAGACAAGCAGCAATGTTCTTTTTGGAGAGCAGTGGATTTCTCCTTGCAACCCTGTCATGCACACCATTGTTGTTCAGTGTTCTTCTGATGGTGAACTCATGAACATTAACATTAGCCTGTTACTGTTACACCCCTTGCTCTTGGAGTGATCTTAGTTGTTCGACCACTCCTGAGGAGGGTAACAATGATCTTAAATTTCCTCCATTTTTACACAATGTCTTACTGTGGATTGGTGGAGTCCAAACCCTTTAGAGATGGTTCTATAACCTTTTCCAGCCTGTTGAGCATCAACAACCCTTTTTCTGAGGTCCTTAGAAATCTTTGTTGATGCCATGATACACTTCCACAAACGTGAGTTTACATTTTAATAGATCCATGTTCTTCAAATTAAACAGGGTGCCGACTCACACCTGATTGTCATTGCACTGATTGAAAACACCTGACTCTAATTTCACCTTCAAATTACCTCACAGATAAGTAACATTGGCTCATTTTCCTCAATAAATAAATGACCAAGTAAAAATATTTTTGTGTTATTTATTTAACTGGATTCTCTTTATCTAGGTTTAGGAGTTGTGTGAAAATCTGATGATGTTTTCAGTCGTATTCATGCAGAAATGTGGAAAATTCTTAAGGGTTCACAAACTTTCAAGTACCACTGTAAATTGCTTTCCATGCATGTAGGCCTTCAAAAACCCACAAAACTCAAAAATCCCACAAAAAAATATCTAAGCATTTCTAATTTTTAAGCTGTTTTCTAGCCCTACCCCATCTTGAAAAAGAACCACAGTTACCCGAGTTGTAATATGAAAAGCATCTACCTTTGCTCACAGTGGGTAAGTCTATATTAAACAACTATAAGAGAACGGACACTTACATTTTCATAGTTCTTGTGTTCTGTCTGCCTTGGTGCAGCATTACGCACAGGGCTCGCCACAGTATTTATACATTTACAGCAGTTAGACTGATCGATAACACCTTGAATAATTTGCAGGATCAGTTAGTGGTAGTAGTTAGTGATGTGTGTGCATGGTTCAGAGTTTGCGGACAGGAGCGCACATTCTCCCGTCAATTTTTTTTTTAATAAATCACAACCTCTGCGTGGAAAGTGACATACGCCATGTCTATAAATGAGGCCCCAGAGCAGTACACACACATGGACACGCCTTTAAATGTTTCTCAGGAAAAGTAGTTTTGTGATTAAAGTTCAAGACCTTGACATCTAACTGGCTTGTATTAACATTAGCAGTGAAGATTAATATATAAAGCCAGAGTTCAACTGTTACAGGGTGCCCTCGTGTCTACCCTCCTTTTGGTTTCTCTCTTTTTAGTTATGCTGCCATAGTTAGTCATGCCCCCCCCCACCCCCCAGTTTTTGCTGAGGTACACATGCTTCTTCTGGGATGCCGGTGATCCTGATCCTTCTGATCTGTGAGTCCTGTGGTCTGTCCTTGTGTGCTGATGCTGGCTGGAGTTCTCATTTTGGAAGCCCCTCGCTCCTGCTGATGATCCATATGGACTTAGATCTGCACTGTGAAGACGACTTTTAACTGCTGGTGATTTAAACTCTTTTGCCACAATTATTTAGGACTTACAGTTGTGGTTTAACCAACCGGACTACATGTTGGACTGTAATGCAGTTTTCTTATATGGTTGTATATTTACGGTTTCACCCAAATGAGGATGGGTTTCCCTTTTGAGCCTGGTTCCACTCAAGGTTTCTTCCTCGTGTCAACTGAGGGAGGTTTTCCTTGCCACTGTCGCCGCGGGCTTGCTCATTATGGATGTGTAGGGCATCATAGAAATGTGTTTCAATTCCTTTTTAAAGTTTATTAACTTTTACTATGTAAAGCTGCTTTGCGACAATTGTCAATTGTAAAAAGCGCTATACAAATAAAATTAATTTGAATTGAATTAAATACACGTAACCCTCCATTCACCCTGATTCTGTCTGACCTCAGAAGATAAGCAGGGTCAGGCACGGTTAGTACTTATATGGGAGACCACCCGGGAATACCAAGTCCTGTGGAGGAATATTTAAAAGAGATGGCAACCCACCCTTTAAAAGAAACCCAGTTATACTATGAGAATAGAGTCGCCAAGATTCAACTGAAGGCACTCAAGCTGTAGAAATTTAACTTTATTGAATTTTATGGGCCAAAATTTGGATATAAATGTGCAAAATAATTATTTTTTATGGTCTTAATTTAATATGATTAATAGCCTTTCGAAATTCCTGTTCGGTAAGATAGCTAGCTTACAAATATGTATGTAAACATAGCCGGTGCTGAGTGAAGGCAGGGTACACCCTGAACAGCTCACCAGTCCCAAGCAAGCATGGGGAGAACATACAAACCCCCCCACACACACCCTTACCGAGCCCGGGACACAAACCCAAGACCTTCTTGCTGCGAGACCGACATGATAACGACGACTACGCCACCTTTTAAAGTTTTGAAAAAAAAAAAAAAAGAAAAAAAAGAAAAAAAGAAAAAAAAAAAAAATCACAAAACTAACTTTGTCTCATCACCAAATACTATGGGCAGTATGGCAGTCCCTCTCAGAGCTGGTGCGTGATGATGCACAGAGAATAACTTTCTGAAACTGGTGACGTAATACATGTCGTTTAATGTTTTAGAACTATTGCAAACCAGTGACGTAAGAAACAGTAGAAAAGTGGAGCATGCCGTGCAGCAAACAAGAGCAAGGCCAGCTTTATTTTTCAGGTGGAGGGGGTGCTTTTCTTTTAACTGCCCGCAGTATGGCTTGTTGCACCACCGGGTAGAGTCTGTGGCAGCCCTCCACGCACGTTCTCACGGCGGCGGTGAACGTGTCCTCGCGCATCTCGCCGTCTGCCTGCAGCCCGGAAATCTGGTGGAGGTTGGGGAGAAGCGCCACGGTGACGCGGCCCTGGTTTCCGCCGCAGTCCCCCCCCTCCTCCTCCTCCTCCTCCTCCGTCAGCTCTGGATCCACCAGGCACCGTCCTCCGTCCTGCCTCAGCGCGCAGCCCAGCACCGTGTCGTACATCTCGATCCCGGCGTCCGCCAGCGCCATGGACGCGCACGTCACCGCGTGCGCCAGCACCGATCCGTCGTTCTCCAGCACCACGACGTTGACGTCGACCTGCGCGCGCGGGTACCGGTGCAGACACAGGCCGGGCCGCAGGCTCTCCGTCAGCGCCGCGGACAGGTCGCGTTCCTCGGCGCTCTGGATCCACGAGCCGCGCTTCGGGCAGGAGAACGGAGCCAGGCGGAAGTCGCACACCAGGCGGCCGCTCTTCATGTCCGTCTCGTCCTTGCGCTCGGTCTCGCGCGGACCGTACACCGAGCAGATGATCTTCGTGTTGCCGGCCTCGAGGTACGCCGAGCCCTTGGCCTGGCTCACGAGACCGCAGCGCGCGAACACCGGACGAACATCCCCATGTCCTCGCGCGCCCTGCCTGCTGCCGACTTCAGAAACTCGAGAAACCGGGGACAGAAATAATAACGGAGACTGAGACGCCTCCGGTCCGCGGATACGCTTAGTATCAACCGGCATGTTTCACTTCGCGCACACGAGGAGCAAACCGGAAACACCAAGATTCATGCTGCTACCCTCACTGTTTTTGCCTTTTATCGCCATCTACCGGATTGGAGTGTAACGTGTCACTCACTGTCTTGTTTTTAGCCAATGGCTGAACCGCTAAATCCTGTTAGGGCCGCAGGGAGGATAAAGCCTATATCAGCCAACACTGGGCGAAGGCGGGGTCCACCCTGAACAGAACACCAGACCATCGCAGGGCAACACACACACCTATTTGCACCCACATCCACACCCAGGGGCAATTTGGAACAGCCAGTCAGCCTAATGTGCATGTCTTGGACTGTGGGAGGAAACCAGATTACCCGGAGGAAACCCACACAAGTACAGGGAGAACATGTGAACTCCACCACAGAAACTTGACTCGAACCCAGGACCTCCTTGCTGTGAGAAAGATTTGCTAATCGCTACACCATCATGCCACCCTATTAACAGTGAAATGAAATCTATTTAATGGTGCAGTCGTGACCTGGGATTAATATAAATTATATTAAACGCTGTAGATCTCCTATTATATTACAAATAATGTGGACAACTATTTAATGATGTAAGATAATGGTTTAAGCCAAGGACCTGCTTTCTGTCTATGTAGGCTATGTTCTGTCATTCAGGTTATGGTACTGATGAGTGTTGAGTTGAAGGCAACTGGATTTTTTTTCTGCTTCTTTTACACTGTGAGCTAACACCCCCCCCCCCAATTTAACAAATACCGGTTTTAAAAAAGCAGTTCTTCAGTATTTCGATTGTTTGTTTTAATGAGTACTTTTTTTTAAATAAATTATTATATACTATAAATAAAGTATTACATCACTAATAGTCAGTAATAGCTGTTCTAACATTCAGTAGAGCAACACAAGCACCAGTGTAATATTCCAGTTCCATAAACAAGAACTTATTTAGTAAGAGACATTTCAGACACAATATGGCCAAATTTTTATATTCGTATCCTGAAGATGCCACACTCACTTAATAGTACATTGGGTCGCTGGCTAGCTAATTCACGTTAGCCACAATTCTCTATGGTGGCAAGCAAGTGCCTGTTTTTCCTTTTCGTCTTCATTGGACGAGCTTTCATATTTCAAGTCAAAAGTTTTATTACAGAAAAATACTATTTGCCATATCCACCGATGATGTCACTAACATCATTCTAGTAAATGTTTCAAACTAGGAATTTTACATGCACGAAACAGTAATGAACACAGATGTGCAGCAAAGCTAAGAGCGGACAGTCCGGGCACCATCTTGCAGAAGCACAACGCTAAATGAACAGGCCATATAATGGCTCTTGGGCACACACGGCTAAACAGACAAGCTGAATAGTAGATCATAGGAGCACGAGGTCAGACAGGCAGAAGAGTGGGTCATTGGATTGCAAGGCCAAGCAGGCAGACCGAATAATGGCTCATACTAGCACGAGGTTAAATAGACATGTTGAATAACAGCTTACAGGAGCATTAGACTAGGCAGACAGGCTGAATGGCAGCCAATAGGAGGACAAGGATAAGTGGACAGGCTGATTAGTGGCTTGTCAAAAAGTACAAGTGAATTTTATTTTGAAGGGATTTGAATAAATTCGAACTGGAATTCGCATATTTTCGGAAATAACATATTTTCGAATTCGAGGTAAATGATCCGTATTCGTGGTCTTAGTGAAAAATTTTGGACCTGTGCAGAATTTGGTGCGAAATTAGAATTTTTCACACATTTTCACTATGATAATTCCTGCCAATTTATAATCGAAGCTATTCGGAATCATCTGAAGGTTTTCGAAGAGACAAATAATTTCGGCCAAAACCAACCGAAAATGACGTGGCACTATTTCACGGCTACATCACTTACGTGTAAGAGGACTCATGGCAACATGGGGCTAAAAGCAGGCTGACCAACTAGCCTGGAAGTTATACGCAACAATGTGCAGATGTGTTATTTAGCTCTGCATAATTTTCGACATTTTTATTCCAAGTTTTATCACAAGCTGAGCACCTCGGAACGAAAACGAAGGCATAGATGTTAAATCAAGAAGGTGTACAGCAGAGATCTTATGGATTTCTTCTGGAAGTTTTTTGGAAAACAAGTTTCATTAAAGTCACTACAGTTATACAATACCTCAACACTAAAAACCAGTGAAGCAAATTATTTACTTTTACTTATCACTCTTTAATCTACTGAGTTTCTCTCAAGAGATGAATAGTGAAATCCCCCCCCCCCCCTCTCACACACACACACACACACACACACACACACACACACACACACACACACAGAGTACATCAATAGACTACCCATGTCTGCCGGTCAGTACCTGGCACAATTTATACTCATAAGGGAATAAAAATTTTATCAAGTATATTCATTGGATGCAAAATTAGTAAATACCCTAAAAAGCCTGATGAGTCATCAGACATCTGAAAACTTTTAACAGGAAGATAAAGTACAGGAATTTTGATGTAAAAAAATAAATAATATAATAATTAAATACTCAGATAATTTTATCCCATATATTTTGCATATAATAAATGATAACACAGATAATACAGATACACAGAAGTACAGCTAGGAAGATGTGTTTTTATTTATTTTTTCATTTCATGGGGCTTTTCAATAATTAAAAATGGTTAACAACAGAGCATCATATGTAAAAAAAAACCATCAACTTCATCCATGGCAGGGAGTCAATGGGAGCTAATTGAGAGGGAGAGAGAAATAGCATACAGCCACCTCCCTGTTACTAAAAGCGATCACCAGCCGATTAGGACGTCTGTGAGCTCACGCATACAAGGGGCGGATAGCATTTCCCCTCCGAGTGTGTTAGACCACCCTTGACTATGCATGTGCAAGCAGTTTGTAAAGATGCACATGGCA
Source organism: Neosilurus mollespiculum (assembly GCA_030014195.1). Classification (NCBI taxonomy): domain Eukaryota; kingdom Metazoa; phylum Chordata; class Actinopteri; order Siluriformes; family Plotosidae; genus Neosilurus; species Neosilurus mollespiculum. Next base: position 16,484,355 of record JAQMYF010000017.1, on the reverse strand, counting down.
GCATCACATGTCACAGAGGGGAGCATATGCTTGTCTTTGGATGGTGGTAGTCGAGTTATAGGAAGGCCAAACTTGATAGGTGGGAATTACCAACTAATAAATTAGGGAGAAGAGAAGAAACCATCGACTTGATCTTGGATGGCTTGCACATCCATCCGTCGAGTGCCTGTGTGTGTTTAGATGGTGACCGGCTGTTATGCATCACAGTTCTGATTGGCTGTTTGCTGTTTGGCAGAAACCTGATGAGTGCTGACATTCGGAAAGACCATTTTCGTTTTTGAAAATTTTTTTTTTCACTGAAACAAAATCCAAACAACAAGAAATGAAGTTATTTTATAGAGTATTTTAGGCAATGCTTCTTGCGGGGGAACATGGTTTAATCTTTTAAAACTTTTGAGGATAATTAATTAATTACATAGATTAATAATTTCAATTAATTATGAACAGAAAAGAAACACAGACCACAAAAATCTCATGGAAAGCTCTGCTTTTAGACACTACCATAATCTGTATATTAAATGATACTTATAGAGAATATACTCATTATTACTCCTGATTCAAATTAATTATTATATTTATCTTATCCAGTAAAGGAAAAATCTGTTAGGCTTTGACACCTGAAACACCATACCTTTGACTCATCCGGCTGGAGCTTATCCTGGTTTCTGTAGCGTGAAGCGACTAGGATTTCAACTCCTCCTGGATGGGACGCTAGTCACAGGGTACCTTCCCAGTATTTTTACTGGTACTCATTTATACTGCTGGGTGGACAGAGGCACACTTGTGGTTAAGCCCTTGCCCAGGGGTCTTAGCACGGTGGGAGATTAACAGGAATTCGAACCCACGTCCTCTTGATCATGAGCCCAGTTCCCTAACCACCACTATCTTAGCCAATGCAATAATGATTTTATCTGTTGTTATGAAATACTGGATCATTTTCCTCAATAAATAAATGACCAGGTAAAATATTTTTGTCTCATTTATTTAACTGCATTCCCTTGTCTACTTTTAGAACTTGTGTGAAAATCTGATGATGTTTTAGGTTGAATTTATGCAGAAATGTAGAAAAATCTTAAGGGTTCACAAACTTTCAAGCACCACTGTATAACATGGCAAGAACCTACTATGCTTTGGTGGGTAAATGGGTTCACTGAGTGTTCTAGTTTCCTGAAGATGCCTGACAATTTCGGAGTTTTCCTTATCATAGATGAACTGCCTTTAGCCAGCTATTGAGCTTCATCTGACCAGAGGAACTGGACAGAGATCAGCAGGGTTTTCTTTTTTTGGTTCATTGCCGTTTTTGGTGCGCTGGCAGCCATCTTGAAAAAAATGGGGCAATATTGGAATTTTTGATGGCTAGCACTTTTTTTCTCAAATAGTGACTTACAAAGTATATTCATACCAAGTTTCATGCTTGTATCAACTGAATGATTCTGGCCAAAAATCACATTTAGCTGCTCCACTACTTTAACACTTGAGCAACAAACTACAAACATGTCGGTAAAGAAGTAGAAAGATGGAGCGGAGCTTAAGATCAGAACACTTTCTCTTTTTTTAAGTTCTGCCACCGTGCGCTCTGTGCCACCGATAACGTTGACACTTAACAAATGTTGCCACTTGTTCTGCTTCCTTTACTTAGTGATCCCGCTGCTGTGGCCTCCAAACAGCATGTTTTTTTCCAGCCTCCACCTCCAGTATAAGTGTTTCTATCTCTAGCTTCATGAAATTCCTTTTTTCCCCCATTCTTTTATCACCTGCAGTCATTGTTCACAACAGCGGCAGAACAATAGCATGTCAGGCTCATTTATATGCAGATTGTATTCACGAGGTTACGGTTAAAAAAGGGCGTGTACCACATGTGGGCACTCTGTGATCTATAAAGTGAAGTTTGCTTACGTGTGTGTGTGTAAATAGGGTTTCATAAATCTGAATATTTTTGGCACAAGTGCACTTTTAGTAAGGATCCTACAGTTTTATAAATGAGACCCCTGGTGTTTTGCAGTCTGCTTTCTGTTTTAAGAAAATTGACAGAGTCAGTCACATGAATATCATTTAATAAGTCAGCAATCATAAATAAAAGGCATGTCTGATCCATCAAACAAATGGCAATTAAATAATCTGAACTGTACCTTAGAAATCCCAAGTGTGCTTGACAACATGAGTACTTTTAAATGGTTCACTATAGCTCCGAAAACAGATAGCAGATGGTCTGGATAATGGATTGTTCAATGAAAAATTAATCCTAAAATAATTCTAACACACATTACTGAAATCTTCATTCATTCATTTTCTGAACCGCTTAATCCTATTACTGGAATCTTATTAGCCCTAATATATGTGTGTGTGTGTATATATATATATATATATCTCCACACACAGACACACACACACACAAGTCTAAGGAAAGTTGATGAAACAACTTAAAATCATTCATTCATTCATAATCAGTAAACACTTCATTCTCATCAGGATCCCAGTGGATCCAGTCTATCCCAGGAATACTGGGTATGAAGTGCGAATCCACTTGGGGTGGCACAGCAGTTCATCGCAGGACATAATATACACACATTTACATTTATGGGCAAATTAGCATCATTTATCCACCTACATGGTTTGGGAGTTGGAAGAAAATTGGAAAACCAAGAGGAAAAACACATGGACACGAAATTAGACAGTAAACTGAGCTCAGGATCGAGTTCAGCACCACAACATTCACTTTTGTTTATCCAGTGACTTCCCCTGTTGGTTTCTGGGAATGGCCTGTCCAGTATTTTACATATATTTTATTTCCTGTGAAAACTTTTCCTAGCCAGATCGCATAGCCCATAAACAACTGGACGATTTCTACGCACCATTTAAAAAAACAAAACAAAAAAAACCTAAAAAAAATTCAATTGGGCACGGTGGCGCAGTGGTTGGCACGTCCGCCTCACAGCAAGAAGGTCCTGGGTTCAATTCCCAGCTCAGGCGTTTCTGTGTGGAGTTTGCATGTTCTCCCTGTGCTTGCGTGGGTTTCCTCCGGGTGCTCCGGTTTCCTCCCACA
>JAQMYF010000017.1:16415142-16429879 GCA_030014195.1 Neosilurus mollespiculum | reverse complement strand
GTTCGCTGGCACAGGTAATGTGGTGGTGGCTGCTTGTTGTTATGGTCATGGTAATTCTTAATATTTTATGATATTGAGCCAACGCTGTTATTTAATTATAGCACCGTGATATGCCGTGATGTTTTGGGCTCAAGTTGTCCTCCCAATAGGTGATCGATGCAGTTGAGCGGTATGTACTTTTTTATGGTTTTGTTTTCTTTCACTGTTATATTTGTTCTAATTTAGTTGAGCTTCATTAGGTACTGAGTGAGAAGCTCCCCTGTTGAAGAAACACTGCTTTGGGTTATTTATTTGTTTTATTTTGTTTGGTGCTGCGTGGCTTGGCTTTGCTCTGACTCCCCTGGTTTGCTGGAAGTGGGTGTCTTTGGTTACTCCTGCTTTGCTTTTGCCGGTGCCACCCGCCTACTGTACTGACTACTTCCGCCTTGTTCCCCATCTACCTTGCTCGGTCATTGTGGAGAGGGGCCCGGTGTTCATTGGTCTGTATGGACATTTGTTTTAATTAAAAGCCTTAATTTAAGGGCTATATTTTTAGCTCTGTGAATGATTGGGGTTAATTTGTTAATTTTTCTTTCATTTGTTGGAACTTTTAGTATTTTGGTTAATTTATTAAATATGCTTTGAATTCATTTTTTTCAGTTGGATGGTTATTTCTGATTTAGTTAAGTCGGTTTTGTTTATTTCTGATTTGTTTTTTTCCTTTTTGCTCCCTTTTTAGTTGCTGAGAGCTGAAGGTGGGGGGTCTTGGTGTCCTAGGTGGTTGGGATTCCTTCCCTGTGTGTTGTGTCTTCCCTGGGCCTTAGTTTTTCTCACTAGAGTGTTTGTCACGTGTAACTGGGGTGACCATTATTTTGTGCTATTGATTAGGATTTTTCCCCACTCGGTGACCCACTGTCCCACCGGTAAGCCTCAGCACTGTTATGGAGTTTTCTTTTTCTTTAACCCTGTGTGTGACACTGCTGTAAAGTTTTACTAGAATTGTAATAAAGTAACTTTGTTTGATACTGGAATCATGCCTCCTGCCCATGTGTCACGAACCTGAGTGCCTAGTGGTTGGTGCAACCCTTATTATATTTCTCTGGGTGAAATTCCCAGGGTGGCGTAGTCGGTTTATTTATATTTAAATATAAGTGGAGGTTTACTCGCCCCCTCCCCTTACGGCATACTGCTACATTATAATATGATTGAGGAGTGTGGAGGAGGTCAGGAACAGATTAATCCATTATACACTTTCTTATGGGAAAATGTTTGGGTTTACAAACAAATCGGCTTTAGAACAACATTTGAGAATGAGTTAAGTTTGATTACTGAGTTTCCATTGAGTATATACAATAACTATATAAAGGCCAATAAAAAGTACAGTAACCTGTAAAATGAAGCATTCTTTGTGCTAATTTCTGAAAATTTTACACTTATCCTGGTATCTTAGTTTTAAGAGAAGATCAGAATCAGGACAGTAAATTAGTCATGACTGCTACATTTACATACCTTTGCACTGTGTCCCAGTCCTGTGTTATGTCCCAGTGTGTATCTTTAGTCTCTTCCTTCCCAGAAGCCTCCAGGCTGGAGAGCAGGTAGCGTCCCTCCCTCATCACTGAGTTGATAGCATCCTATATTTACAGAGAAGCACACAAGTGTCTTAGTCCCAGAAGTGACACAGGGAACAACACAAGCATATTGAGGTAAAAGTATGGCTAATAAACAAAAACACTGAAAATACCAAATTTTTTTGAAAAATTGAAAGATGTCGCACACTTTTTTTTTTTTTTTTTTTTTTTTTTTTTTTTTTTTTTTTTTTTTTTTTTTTTTTTACTTTTGCATAGCATGAATGAACTTCAATCCATATGGAATGGATTAGCGAGTAAAGAGATAAAAAAAAAAAAAATACAGTAGTGTGCAGTGATTATACACTTAACAAAATGAGGATTAATCAGAAACCAATTACTTTTTTTCATGTAGTATTAGATCATATTGATGAGAATTAGTTAACATATAGTAATAACAAAAATAGTAGTCTCTTTTTGAGGAAAAAAGTCAATATTTAGGGTGGCAACCCTTTACTTTGATTACAGTATTTAACCTTTCAGACATAGTGTTCACTTTTTTTTTTTTTTTTTCTTCACTCGATAAATCATTCTATATGGTTTGAACTTTCTTCACAGGGTGGCAGAATGAATCTCATTTCAGCTGCTTGTATTCGCAATCTTGTTCTTTCAGTCACTACCCAAAGCTCGTGCCCATAGGTGAGGGTAGGAACGTAAATCGACTGGTAAATTGAGAGCTTAGCCTTCTGGGTCTTTCTCCTCTTCACCACGAGAGACCGATAAAGCTCCACTTTACAGCAAAGGCTGCACCGATCCGCCTGTCAATATAATATATATCTTATAAATAGACCTTTCCGGGTAGGCTGAGGAGTGTGATTCCACAATAGTTGGAACACACTCTGCAGTCTACTTTTTTAAAAAGGGGAACTACCATCCCAGTTTGCCACTCCAGACGTACGGCCCCGATGACCACGCGATGTTGCAGAGACATGTGAACCAAGACAGTCCTACAACATCCAGAGCCTTGAGGTATTCAGGGCGGTCTCCCAGGATGATGAGGGAGTCCCCAGGGGGAGCAAACTCTAGTGCCCCTCCTAGGGACTAAAAATGGGTTGGTTTTCTGAACTGTCATTTGGTGCATAAGCACAAACAGTCAGGACCCATGCCCCCACCTGGAGGCAGAGGGAGGCTACCCTTTCATCAACTGGGGAGAACCCCAACATGTGGGCACCAAGATGGGGGGCAACAAGGATGCACACACTGGCTGGCTGCCTCTCCCCATTAGCAACTCCAGAATGAAACAAGGTCTAGCCCCTCTTCCAGAGCCCGACTATATCTAGTCACTATCTCTTAACCTCGTGCATCAGCTCAGGCTCCTTCACCGCCAGAGAGGTGACATTCCATGTCCCAAAAGCCAGAGTCAGTAGCCGAGGATCGGTCCGGCAGAACCCACGCCTTTGGCTGCCACCCAGCTCACACTGCACCCGACCCCTATAGCCCTGACCCACAGGTGTAATAATAATAATAATTATTATTATTATTAATTATTATTATTGGCGGCGCAATAGTTAGCATGTCCTCCTCACAGCAAGTAAGTCCTGATTGCATGTTCTCCCCATACTTGTATGGGTTTCTACCGGGTACAAAAAACATGAACAGTAGGCTAATTGGCTGTTCCATATTGCCCCTAGGTGTGAGAGTGTGAATGGTTGTATGGTAGAAAATGAATGAATAAATTATTATTATTACAACTACCATCATCACCATCATTATAAGAGCTTGGGAAGTTACTGAGAAAGTGCAATTTACAGTGTAGCCAGTACTACACTCAAAGCAGCTGTTAGAAAAAAAAAATCAACAGTTTTCAATCCGATTCAGAAATTATATAGTTCTTTGGTACGAATATGTTTTTTCAAATTGTTGGGTCAAATTGTTGGCCTGCATCAAGCAAAGAACACCATTTAGGAGATTACTGAAATTACATGGTCAGGGAACTTAATTGGATTAAGAACTGTCCAAGGCAGTATTAAAACCAGGAAGAGTAGTGGTAAACTGGAAACTTCATGGAAGAATTGTGGTTAGAAAAATCCTTAACTGACCATGAAATGGAGACGGTTTAAATGCTTGATTTATGTTTGATGCATGTACATGCTTGATGCATGTTTTAATTCAATCATTCAAAACTGACTGTAAAACTCACTGCTATGTTTGATAGTGATAGTAAGAGCATTTAGACATGTGATGTGGTAAGACCTCACAGGACTGGACTAAATTTGGAGGACAGCAAAAAAATTGAATGGTACAGAAACAGAAAAAGGTCATATGGTTATTATGAGTTCAGAGAGGTGGATTAGAGTGAGAAGAGAAGCAGATGAAGTGATGCACCAATCATTCATAGTAGCCATTGTTCAAGCCTCTTGGAGACAGTAATATGATCTGAGGTTTCTCAACTGGCCAGGTGTAGGTTCAGCAAAGTTATATAACAATAATATGAAGTTAGCAGACGAGCCGAATGTACTGACTGACCAGGATCTACCTCCAATAATTTTTTTCTCCCCTGGTGGAACAGGTTTATCCAAGGATGGCAGAATGAGGATTCAGTGCTCTCGAATAGTAAAAGAGTGGTTCAGGCAGCATGAATCATTTTTGCACATCAACTGACACCACAGAATCCTGACATTAATCCCACTGCGATGTGCTGTACAAGACTTTAGAGAGTGGTTAGACTCTCCTGTCATCAATATCAGATCTTGAAAATGCATATTGTGATGTAACATAAGGTTGTCAAAGCAGTGCCCCAGCAAAGGTCCACCATAATAATAATAATTTAAAAAAGGCAAGTTAACGAAAGACACTGCCCGGCCAAAAGTCTTCCACTGTAATATTTAGTATGATCAACTTTAGCCTTGGTTACAGCACACAATCACCATAGCACTGTTCCAACTTAAACAATGTTATAACCTTTATGTCCATCCAGAGTTGGGTTCATTTTCATCAACATCTTAAATTGATGACAGGAAAATCAAACTACTCCATAAAGCCTTCTCCATCACATCGCAAAGATTTTCATTGGGCTTAAGGTCAGGACTCTGTGGTGCAATTACATGTGTGAAAATGATTCCTCATGCTCCCTGGACCATACTTTCATTCACTACTTCAGCCTCAAATTTATACCCATACCATCAGATAAGTTTATTGACAGAATAACCTGGTCATTCAGTACATTCAGGTCGTCAATTGACCTAATTTTATTCATTCATTCATTCATTCATTATCTGAACCGCTTATTCCTAATTAGGGTCACGGGGAGGCTGGCGCCCATCTCAGCCGACTCTGGGCGAGGGCGGGGTACACCCTGGACAGCTCGCCAGGCCATCACAGTAATTCATATATATAAATATAATAAAAATTATCATTATTGTTATTAAGATGTTTTAAATTGCTAAGAATTTCTTTTGCAATGCCAGAGGATAATGATTTAAAAAAAATCTTTGTTGTTGTTGATATTGTATAAGGTGAAATTAATTTATTAGTATTTATTAATTCCACTTTGACCTTACTACAGAAACTCAACAATACTAATAGAAGCAGTTTCGGAATATGTTTGAAAATAGACAAAAACAACACAGACGAAATCATAAAACCCCCAGAAGATAAACACATTTGTACTCGGTACAAGATAGATATAATTTTTGGAATTTTTCATTTCTATTTTCGACAGCTTTCTAAAATTGACCTTGACCTTTGACAAACTTTTATTTTAAAATAAAAAGAATATTTGCATTGCTTTCAGGACGAGTTGTAAAAACCTCATCAGTTACATTTCAGTTCATCGATTTCGCCCATCTTATAAAGCTCTTATATCAGAACACAGTCCTCTCTGACTCCTTTCTCTAATCTGTGCTTTAGACCTCATGCTTATTTATGCACTGATTCATCAAAATTATTTATCTGAGTGTTGCAGATTCCCAAGTTTGGTGTTTAATCGAAAAGACTTAACAATTGACATTTTCATGGCATTTTCATCGCCGACTGATCAATAAATCCATGGAACCAGACGTTCCTGAGCTGTTGTAAAGCATACAGCTTTTCACAGAGTGATGTGAAAACATTTATTAAATTTATACTCAAAATAGATATTGGTTCAAGCTCACTACAATCTCACTAATATTAATACTTATTATAAACTGAATCTTAAGTATATTCAGGAATAAAGATTACAATATACTTAATTGTTTCAAATAAGAAAGCTATGCATATAATTTTATTTCTAATTATTATAATATGTTTTTTGGCTTTATTTGAATGAACAATTTAATTAAGAATATTATTAAATATTAACTTGCTTCTGGTAATATTTTCCCCACATGAGCACCAAATGACAAAAAAATAAAATGTACAGGAGATTTCTTATATATGAGAGTTGTTAAGAAAAGACATATCAATGGATTTATGAATTGGAGTTTAATGTTTTGTATCATTCATAAATAGGGTATATAGGGAAATAAAAAAAAACAAACAAACAGACAGATAAAAACAAACAAACAAACAAACAAACAGACAAATCCGTCTTAAAGTAGAAAATCTATCTTACTGATACTTTAGAGGTTTTCTTTCGGTTGTTTATTCTGAGAATGTGCTTCAGGATGAAAATGGCCAAATGGTGGCGCCACAAAATCATAAGAGAGTGAATGTAGAGCCTGAGATAGATCCTGTGTGTGTGTGTGTGTGTGTGTGTATGTGCATGTGTGTTCAAAATTTCTGACTGAAGAAGCAGAAAACAGTTCTCATTTTCATCTCCGCCGCTGGGCTTAGGAGGAGGTGAGGATGAATAATGCGCAGATTCAGCTGTGCAGAAACAGAATCACACTGCTCACTCACAGACAGAGAAAATCAACAACCTCGCATGCCATTACACACACACACACACACACACACACATACACACACACACTCACACACACACAGCAGCAGCAGCAGCAGCAGCAGCAATGTGAGATTGCCTCGGTGCATGTGTCACCGGCGCCCTGCCACTTTTTTCAAGTAAGGCCAACTCCAGCTCAATCACATCAGTGAACACGGACAGAGGCATGGAGGCATCATTGCTAGAAAATGTACGCTATTTCAAGTAGGGGGCACAAACTTTTGCACAGAGGGATTCAAAGTGTAAAGCTAATTTCTCAGACTCTTTGACAACACTCATTAGATTCATTATTAAGAAGATTTTTCTTTCAGTTGCTGTGATGGAACAATCACACAGGTGATGATGAAGGTGATAGTCATGTGATCAACTGTGAAATACAAGCAAAGGCACATTCCAGAATTTGCAGTGAAAAATGCAGAATGAATCTAAACAGACCATGTGCATGAAAATGAAGGATATCTATATAAAAAAAACTGATAAATCAATAAATGAATGAATGAACAAATAAATAAATAAATGTAAGCGGTGCTAAAAAAGGAAGGTAATAAAATCAAGTATGATTCTGTCATGGAAATCTCTGCATGCGCTCAGAAACACTTCCAAAAATCATTGTCTGTTATCAGTTCACAGAGATTCAGACTTTTAAGCTGAACGCTGATAACAAGCTGGATGGCCCCTCTCCTCTTCAGGCCGGATGATGTGGGGTTCATGTTTTCCAAAAGGAATTTCAAATTTCAATTCATCTGACCACAGAACAGTTTTCCACGTTGTCTCGGTCTATTTTAAATGAGCTTTGGTTCAGAGAAAATGGCAGTGTTTCTGGATCATGTTCACATCTGGCTTCTTGATGATGGAGCTTTAAACTACATCTGTGGATGTCATGGCAAAGTGTGTTCATAAACAATGATTTCTTGGAGTGTTTCTGAGCCCATGCAGTGATTTCCATGACAGAATCATGCCTGTTTTTAGTGCAGTGCCGTCTGAGGACCCAAAGGGCATGAGCATCCAATAGTAATTTTTGGCCTTGGCCTTCAGACAGGTTCCTTTGCTACTTTAGCACTTTTTGGCACACTGAGATTTCTCAAAGTAAAACAGTCCACAAGTGCCACACATTTATGGGAACTTCTGCAACAGACTTGGGAAAAACTTTCTGAAGAATATTTCATTTCTACTGTAAAAAGAATGCCACGAGCAGCTATTATATCTGCCGAGGATGACTACTTTGATGAGTCAAAAGTTTAGAATACATTTTGGACTATAAATTTACACATGATTTTGATATTCCCACTAACTGCAGTAATAACTCCATTCATCAATTATCTGTACCGTTTATCCATCAGGATTGCGGTGATGCTGGGGCCAATCCCAGCTGACTTCAGGCGAGAGGTAGGGTTACACCCTGAACAAATCTCCAGTCTATCACATGACTAATACAGTCACAAACAACCATTCACAGTCACATTCACACATATGGGTGATTTAGAGTAGACAGTTGACCTAACGTGCATGTCTCTGGACTGTTCAACGAGTGCCCGGAGGAAACTCATGCAAACACTGGGAGAACATGCAAACTCCACACAGAAAAAACCTTGGACGAGATTTGAACCTAGAACGTTCTCGCTCTGATAAGTTTGAATGTCGTAATAACTTGAAAATATCATGTTTTATATTTTGATTCTAAATACTCAATTCTGATTGGCCAGTTGTGGTATTCAGAAGACTGTTATTTCATTATGCTAGTCTTTATGTTACTATCAAGTATCGTAATAGCAGAAAGAATAAAATAGTTTTTAAAATAAGTATTTTGTAAGTAGCCATGTAATAAGCAGGGTAATGTACCCAACATTGCTGATTATTGTGAAATAACCTCCTTTGGGGTATTGAGACCCTAATCCCCACCGTCTGGGTTTATTTTATAGTAAACACTGAAATTGATTATGTTCATTTCACAGCACATCACTAAGTGTTTTATTTCTCTTATACCACATCCATTTAACATCAACTAGAAGCACTGAGTGCACAAACCTCCACCAAGCTGAACACCCCCCAGAACCCAGCCCCCTTTGCTGGGTATGCTTCCAAAAAATATCCTATGTCCTATATCACAACATTAAAGAATCCTTTAAAAATTCCTGAATCCATAATTTTATCCAGATCATCCAGATGTTTATTTACTTCCCTGTGAATGGGCTATTACTCTGGAAACAGCAAATATCGGTACAGAATCAGTACCTTCTGACCAATCAGAATCCAGAACCCTGTATATCAGTGCTGTGGAGTGATGTCTTCCTTGAAGTTCATACATCTATGATTTTGACCTGAGGATAAGGGTTATGAAAAGCTGGAGAAGAAGTTCTTGTGCGAGTTATTCAGCAGATGTGAACATGTCCGCGTCAGCGTGAGGTTTAATAGGCGCTGCGCTGTGGTGTTGATGCGTTTACCTGAGACGAACTCGCAGCAAGATGGCAGGAAAGGGAGTAGTAACAGGAGATAGTGGAAAAGTTATCACCATTATGTGTGTGTGTGTGTGTGTGTGTGTGTGTGTGTGTGTGTGTGTAGAATACCTGTAGAAACCTTTAGCACTTCCATGTTTCATGTAAATGTATAAGAGGTTATTAGGACATGATTTTGTAACTGGCGTGTCTGTCACATTCAAAGCGCAATATATTCAGAAACAAACAATGATAATCCAAATTCAAAACAGGAAGCTGAGCTGGAAGCACAAACAGAAAATAAAAAAACGTACTATATATACTCGTCTATAGTGCCAGGTAATGCAGAGCACCATCGTTTATCCTGGGACCAGAGGGAATAAAATCTGCCTTGTTCCCATCATGAAACCATATGCTTACGTCAAACTCCTGTTCTGTGATGCGACAGCGCAAGATTTTAATCAGCAGGGGGACGTCAGTGCATCCATGCTGGGATTTCAGGAGTGTATTTCATTTTCTTTTTTCCCAGTAATCACAACTGAATGCCACAAAGGTCAGTAGACTTATGGTGAAGCACAGGTATGATTGTATTATGCTAAACATCTCGAAATGTTCTCTCCGTGCTTGTGTTTTCTCCAGGCACTCCGGTTTCCTCCCACAATCCAAAGAGATGCATATTAGGTTACCTTTCATTTCCAAATTGCCATTAATGTCATGAAACTGTTCAGGGTGTACCCAACCTTCACCCAGTGTTGGCTGAGATAGGCACTAGCCTCCCAGCGACCCTAGTAGGATTTGGCAGTTTGGTAAATGAGTGGTTGACTGAGTGAGACTTTTTTTCAGTGAGATGACTGCTATGTGTAACTTTCAAGTGTGTCGAAGTGTCTCTCGAGAAAATATTTTGAGCATAAACGAAAGAGATAGTTCTGAGTTCACTTCTTTCTATTTCTGTTTATGATGTTAATGTCCACAAAACTTGAGAGAGAAGAGGGGTATTACTTTTAGTGAAGTTTGTAATAATGGAAAGTTCAATCTCCGTTTCTAGCATTATGTGTTCACCTGATTTCTAGTCTCTCTGTTCTGGTCCCATGTTTATCTGTGCAACAATTACTAATCTTCATAACGTCTTCTTATTAAACTCTGATGAAATACCAACTGTCTCTATTGAGAGAGCAGCAGATTTTAAAAATGTACATATTTAAGCAGTGTAAGTCATTTTTTATTAATTAACTCAGATTTCCTGATGTTCTGCATTTACATTTAGCTATTATTGTGGTTAGCATGCTTACAATGAGTAAGTTCTGGATTGAATATGACCAAGGCTCTTTCTGTGTAAATCAGGGGTGTCAGACTCATTTTCACCGAGGGCGACATCACAAAATTTCTAGGTCACCAAGGGCCAAATAATCACTGAACATCCATTTCAAAAAAGGCCTGAAATGAAATCTTCCTGGCAAAATGATTAGTTTAGATATTTGTTCTCGTTTCCTTTTTACACTTTCCTTTTCTGACACCACTTGACAGCGACCTAGCTAGCTTGCAATCTTTCTTGAGTCATGAATGACTCACTGTTTATTTGAAATAGGTAGAAATAGAATAGAAATTGCTGCCACCTCGTGGAAGGATAATGGACTACGTTTCATGGTAATGGTTGATGTCAAGAATGTGTGATAATCATATTCTTTAAATAAAACGAGGGCCGGATTTGGCTTGCGGGCCTTGAGTTTGACACATGTAGGGTAGAGTTTGCATGTTATTGCTTGCATGGGTTTTCTCCAAGTACTCAAAGAGAGCTGGGATTCGCTCCAGCAACTCCTGTGACCCTGAGGGATAAGCTGTACAAATAATAGATGGAGTAATGGATTGTGATAAGTTTGAAGGTATTTCATTCATTCTGAACCACTTAATCCTAATTAGAGTCGTGGGGAGGCTGGCACGTTGCAGGGCACAAAAACTGCTGACGGCTATGCAGCCTACTCTTTACAAAAGTCAACCGTGGTTCTTTTACATGCCTCTCACAGACAGTGACAGAAATGGCTGGCCATTGATAACCCAGTTAGCTGCACTGGGGGGACAGCAGTAACAACCTGTTGAGAGTAGGGCTTGAACCCCCGACCTTGAGATCAATAATCCAGCACCCTACCACTACAAGATTTTTTAGGCCCTGCAATCCAGGGTGTACCTTGCCTTTGCCCAGAATCAGCTGAGATGGGTGCCAGCCTCCCAGCCTCCCAGTGGCCCCAGAATTAAGTGGCTTGGAAAATGAATGATGAATAAACTTTTTAAATGTTATAACGTGGTACCGATCATATTTTCTTTTTCAGACATGATAGTAATCTGCTTCTGTAATCACTTACATAATTGATGATAATTTATTAAAACGAACAGATGATCTGTTTCAGTAAGACGAGAATTTAAATTTGCACCTGTAATGGATTTACCTGGAGGATCGGATATTTTGGACACTTGAGCTGGATAGCATCGGTATCTGAATTCTTTCTTTTATCAGCAGCTCCACTTTTCCTGAACTCTAGCTCCAACACATCCTGCAGCACTTACCAGATGTTTTGTGATTGTGGTTTTGGAACAACATTGTGACATCTGTGTTATATCGGGCATCTGGGGAACGCCAAAAGAACTTCTACCGCCTGCAAATACAAATTTACATCCACAGAGCAGGTGCTTGTCGGGGTGTTTAGGGGGGTGCAGGAGTGCTAAAGTAGCAGTGATGCAGAAGAACCTGTCTAAAGAACTCCTAAACTGAGCAAAGAGAACAATGGCTGAATATAGAACGTTTTAAAAAATAATTTAAAAAAAATGTATTTACATTAAGTTCAATATTTTTGCCTGACAGTCATAAGGTGAAGTGTTTAAGATGTAAAAATCACCTTTAATTCAATACCACCATTCAAAAAAGTAAATAAAAACCCACAGACATCCCATATAATAATTATACTACCAATAAAAGAATTATACTACTAATAAAAAAAATTATACTACTAATAAAAAAATTATACTACAAATAAAAATAATTATAAACATTGAATATATCTTCCATAAACCAACACCACAATACTTTAACTTTAGTGCTTAAATAAGGCTTTATCTTATTAAACATGCAGCTTGTAATTCACATCTCATGACCTATGACCTTCTCATGCAAAGGTAAAAACTTTTTACCTTTGCATGGTAAAAATTTTTTTTAATCAAAAAGTTTATTTATTTCAGTAATTCAACTTAAAAGGTGAAACTAATATATTCTATAGACTCAATACATGCAAAGTGAAATATTTCAAGCCTTTATTTGTTATGATTTCGATGATTATGGCTTACAGCTTATGAAAACCACAAATCCAAAATCTCAGAAAATTAGAATATTGTAAAAAGGTTCAATATTGTAGGCACAAAGTGTCACAATCTAATCAGCTAATTAATCTCAAACACCTGCAAAGGGCTCCTGAGCCTTTAATGGTCTCTCAGTCTGGTTCAGTAGAATTCACAATCATGGGGAAGACCGCTGACCTGACAGTTGTGCAGGTTACTGCAAAAGAAGTTGGATGTTCTCAAAGTGTTGTAGAAAGTTAAGTGAAGGGAAAAGTGTGGAAGAAAAAGACGCACAAGCAGCAGGGATGACCGCAGCCTGGAGAGGATTTTCAGGAAAAGGCTACCAGGACGTTTTAGAGCACTTCATACTTTCTTCAGCAGACAAGCTTTATGGAGATGCTGACTTCATTTTCCAGCAGGACTTGGCACCTGACCTCACTGCCAAAAGTACCAAAACCTGGTTCAATGACTGTGCTGAATTGGCCAGCAAACTCGCTTGACCTGAACCCCATAGAGAATCTATGCTGCATTGCCAAGAGAAAGATGAGACATGAGACCGAACAATGCAGAAGAGCTGAAGGCTGCTACTGAAGCATCCTGGTCTTCTATAACACCTCAGCAGTGCCACAGGCTGATAGCATCCATGCCAAGCCGCATTGAGGCAGTAATTCATGCAAAAGGGCTCAAACCAAGTACTGAGTGTATATGCATGATTATACTTTTCAGAGGGCTGACATTCCTGTATTTAACATCTTTTTTTTATTGATTTTAAGTAATATTCTAATTTTCTGAGATTTTGAATTTGGGGTTTTCATAAGCTGTAAGCCATAATGATCAAAATTATAACAAATAAAGGCTTGAAATATTTCACTTTGCATGTAATGAGTCTCTAGATTATATTAGTTTCACCTTTTAAGTTGAATTACTGAAATAAATTAACTTTTGTACGATATTCTAATTTTTCGTGCTTCACCTGTACTCAAACAACTATTAACCTCATGGCTGGGTGGACATTGCTGAATTGAATAGTCCCTGATATCCACCTCACCTGAGCTAGCGAGCCAATCGTTACCATGTAGTGTATTTATTACACTGTTATAAGGTATTATGTACACATTACTCAGTGATAGCTTGCTTTTTGTGTTAAAATGAAACAATTAAGCTTACACAATATAGATGAAAATAAATCAACTGCAAGAACACTCCTGTGTCAGATCTAATCATCTGAAACTATCGTTTATTAAAATATCACCGGATAAAATGACGTCTGATGGCATATGAGGGAGAAATCAAGCTTTTAAAGGGAAAGTCAAAGATAAAAGGAACATCACTGTGCTAATTCATTACCGCGATTAATGGCTTCATGTCGCAGCATTCATAAAGTGTTAGATTACATAAAGCAGTTATGAGGTCTCGCTTTAATAGCACACTGACACCGAAACAGGATGTCATAAATATGTAGTTATTGCCTGTGGGTGTTTTGGGGTGAAGGTGAAGCAGATCTCAGGAGACGCTCTGGGAAAAGACATATATGTTTGAATTACACAAAGGACGATATAATACTCATTATTATTCATTTTATTGATCTTAAATCAAGGTATTGCACATACAACTCTTCCTGTCTGCTCATTTCTGTACATCAAGGACTAGAATACTATCTCATAACAATAAATTCTAAATACTTTATGAAAATAGACAAACATTTTCCAAATGTTAAACTGAGGAAATAAGTATAAAAAAACATGGGTACAAATACTGTGCGTGTGTGTGCGTGTGTGTGTGTGTGTGTGTGTGTGTGTGTGTGTGTGTATATATAGAGCATATACTATAGAGTAGTGTGAAGTGAAGATTATACACCACCTCTTTTGTCTAAAAGGGCTCTTAATAAAAACAACTAAAAAATGACTTCTCTATAATTTTTTGGTGAAAATGGATGAACAATGCTACTGTAAGCAATGAGAACCAAAAAAATCATTCCGACAAGTATATTGAGGTAAAAGTATGGCTAATAAACAAAAACACTGAAAATACCAATTTTTAAAAAGAATTTAAAGATGTTGCAGATTTTATTTTTTTGACTTTAGCACAGCATGAATGAACTTCACACCATATGGAAGAGTTTAGCGAGTGAAGAAATTAAAAAATATGTGCACACTATGCCTGAAAGATTAAATGCTGTAATCAAAGTAAAGGGTGGCCACAATAAATATTGACTTTTTTCCCTAAAAAAGAGACTGTTATTTTTGTTATTACTATATATTGCTGTTTGTTTTCTTATTCTCATCAATATGATCCAATATTACATCAAATAAATACTTGAATAGACTTGAATAAACCATGTGTTTTTGTTTATTATCCATACTTTTACCTCAATAAACTTGTCAGAATGATTTTTTTGGTTCTCGTTGCCTACAGTAGCATTGTTCAATACATTTTCACTGAAGTCATTTTTTACTTCTTTTTATTAGGAGCCTTTTTAGACAAAAGTGGTGGTGTATAATCTTCACTACACA
>JAQMYF010000017.1:16377588-16392981 GCA_030014195.1 Neosilurus mollespiculum | reverse complement strand
TGAGATGGGCGCCAGCCTCCCCGCGACCCTAAGTAGGAATAAGCGGTTCAGAAGATGAATGAATGAATGAATAATAATAATAATAATAAAAAACTCGAAAGGGTTAAATTGATTATGTATTGAGTTTGACACATTATTGAGTACATTCCCTGTTTATCCCAAATTGGCTGTTAGATATGGTTGGGAGGGTGTTTTTCTGAATAAAATGTTGTCTTTAATGACAGGAGATGATAAATCACTTTGCCTTTTGAGTCATTTAATTTGTTTTAGTTAATATATTTCAAAAATATTCAAGTTTTTAAAATCTTTTTTTGTCTAATAATTAATAGCCCAGATCAAAATGCATGGTTTTGCATGGCTCGCACAGTCATGCGTTGTAATGCTTTGTTTTGTTTTGGCATGTATGTAGCATGGATGCCTTCCTCCTTTTTCTTTTTTTCCTTGCTGAAAACAAATTTACCTATGGGTACAATAAATTTACACTGAATGTTAAAACCTTGAGTGTATAAAATTAACATGTAAAATTGTAAAATTGACAGCTACGGTCAGAAGTTTACTCGTTACAAAAACAATAATAATAATAATTTTTTCTAAGAAGAAAAAAAATTCTAAGGAACTCATAAGACGATCATAAGACCTTGTAACCCCTTAATCTGGTTTTGAGCTTTAGTTAAATGTATCATTGATATATTTATTTGTTTATCTTAGTATGATTAAAAATAGGGCACAAAAGGTAAGGTGGATGTCGCTTGATAGTCTGCAAGATGGAACATCAAGTTCCATATTATTATTATTATTATTAATAATAATAATAGTAATACTAATACTAATACTACTACTACTAATAATAGTAATAATAATCATAATAATGCATATTTTTGCAAAACCAACACAAAGGTTAATTGTTTAAACCTTCACAAAATAAAAAAACAAATTCTAATCATTTGACGTATTTGTGCTGAATAATTCAACAGGAGTGGAATCCTAAAAACGACTTGTATTACCATCATCTCAGTTTGTTCACTGCCTGCTTCTTTCTTCTCGAGCTTGACTTCATTAAAACGAAGATGAAAAAGAGCGACTAGCGTTCATCTTCATCCATCACCGACCCTCCCTCTCGTGTCTGCAGCAAACAAAGCCACGGCCCCCTAAATAATTACATCGTTAAAACCGAGCAGGTCTAATTAAAGCCTGACTTCCCTTACCTGTTTTCACAGCCAATTAAGAAAATTAACCCTCCGTTTAGGCCTTGGCATCCTGCCTACGCTGCTAATAGGTAGAAGAAAAAACTCTCACGGGCTACTTGGATAAACACAGGACGGGACCCAGTCTGTGTGACACGAGCTCTGATTATCTCACTTTAAGACACTGATTGGTGTTGACACGAGGTTAAAATGGAGGGAATTGTTGATTTAGGTTTATCATGGCCTGATTGTGGAAGAAGTCTTACAGTTTGTGGGTTTAAAACATGTTTAGGGTCGTGGATTAGCTCACAACATTGAGAAACTGTAGGACTGAACTATGTGTAATTTTCCCCTGTGGGAGAATTTAGGGGCATCTCCTAGCAGTATTCACAATCCCAGATTTGTGGAGAGAAAAAACAAGTAGAGTTTAGACAATATAATTTTTTGGGGGATGGTAACTTTCTGGCAGTTTGAAATTACTGCTTTAGAAATAAATAGGAATTAACTGATCATAGATTATCAATTAATTCATTAATAAATTCAAAACTTTGCGTCAGTGTTGCTGTTGTGACGCAGATGCAGGTGAATTAACCTTATTATATAATTGGCAGTACTGTTTGTATTTTTACAGAATTCCACGCAGGCTGCTGAGCTGAACTGAGTTGTGAAGGAAATTTGTTTTGAAGTTTAACAGAGAATTTTATTGTAGAGACGATACGGAACGAGAAAATCTTTCATGATCATGATCACTTGAACACACGAGTCATTAACGCGACGTCTTTCACCCCGCACTCGGCCTAAACGATGCTGCACCTGTGAAACTCCCTCCTATGCGTTGTATAAATTAATCACACACCGCCTTATGCACTCTGATGCAATTTCTTATGCGCATTAACGAGGGCTGACAGCTGGAACGCTTGGAATATAAATAAAATCACAGTGAAGAAGAAAGGGAAAATGCAGGAGTGTGTCGATTATTTGCATGTCGTCTCCACCTGCAATCCGCCCGAGCTTCTGTTTTCTTCAAGACGGATGCGTGTTTGGGTGTGAAAAGAGGCAAATGATCCGCAAATTGGAGCAACACTCGCATTCTGTCGCTCCTAAATGCATTGTGGTGTATGAACGCTAATTTTGCATTGTGTGAACATATGATGGGGCGACAAAACGCCCTTTCAGCGCATGTCATTTCAATTTCAATGACTTATCAAACACTTTGTTGTATGTTTTCCCAAAATGGAGGGATTTCCTCCTTCGTTCTGATCTACTTTTAAAAAAAATAGAAAAAGGGAGATTATTTTTAAAAATTGTTAATTTCCACACAGATACATTGCAACCGTTGCCATGTTGAAAAGCTTAACCGTGATCTCATTAAGATCGTTAGGTGACCTTCAGCTGTGTTAATTAGATTTAAGGTGAGGGACGCATTGACGATGTGGTCGATTCTATTATTTATCATCGGACTGTAATGACATTTCTCAGCTGTCAGAAGCAACGCAGGGGGTCTCCTGTGAGGATCAGGGGGAATAAACCATCATCCACATCCATAAAGGGGGGCTGGCAAGAGTGCTGTGTAGTTATTATAAACACACACACACACACACACACACACACACACACACACATAAATGGATATAATAGCCAGAGTCTACTACAGGTAACTCACAGGACCTGACTGGCTCCTGTACAAACTCATACATCTCCTGCTCCAGAACACAGGGAATTAAATTAAGATATCAGATGGCAGCAGGTCAGTCAAAGTACAGAATTGGAGGCCTGTAAAATAGACACCCGAGCACTACAAAGGGTGCATTAATCTCTAATGAATTCATGACTCCTCATTCAGGAAATAGAGGCTTGCAGTAAAAATGTAAATAGTATAACGGACTAGTAAAAAGCATCTTATTATTTGCAGGGAGCACAAATTTTGGAACTTCTCTCCAATCCAAGTTTCAACAGGATGCAAAAATGAAAGCTGTAAATGTAGCAAACAGCACTGCACACAAACGCTAATGTTTATATTATAGCTCGCAATACTGCTGACATTAGCATTCGTGTTAATATTCGTATTATTGTTAATGCTCACGTAAATGTTCATATTCGCATTAAGGTTTACTTTCATGCTCATGTTAATGTTTGTGTCAACGCACATGTACAACACATACAAATGTTCATGTTAAAGTTTGTGTTGAATGTTAAAGTTTGTGTTGATGTGCATGTGCACGTTCATGTTCATGTTGACATCTGTGTTAATGCACACCTTCACGTTAATGTACATCCTAATGTTTATGGTAATGAACATGTTCATGTTAACATTTGTGTTAATGTACATCCAGTTTCCTCCCGCAGGTCAAAGACATGTACATTCAGCTAATTGGCTGTTCCAAATTGCCCCATGGTGTGAGTGTGAGTGTTTGTGTGTTGGCCCTGCGATGGTCTAGCAAGCTGTTCTGTGTGTACCCCGCATTCCCCCCATGTCGGCTCAGATAGCCTCCAGGTTCCCCATGACACTAATAGGATTCATCAAAAGAGTTTGGTAAATGAGTGAGTGAGTGATTAAAATTTTATATATTTATATATATATATATGTACAGACAGACACACTGTATATATGTATATAAAATGTTTAAAGTTTTGATTGGACCTAATTTACTTTTTAAAAACAATCCCTACATATTCAAACATCATATAAAATAAATGAATTTTATACAGTAATTATTCATAAATTAATAATTTATTGCTTATTAATATTTACATAGTAAACAATGTATTATTTGCTTATAAATAAATTTATTTCTAAATATTAAATGATGAAAATATCATTAAATTTAAAAAGAAAATCCAAAAATAAGGAAGAAATAACATATGATCATCTCCATATCATGATTTTTATAACCGGTTGTAAGCTTGTAAAATATTGAATTATAATCATGAATAAATAATGGATTTAATAATAAGTGACAGGAGCAGAGCGAGGTATTACACTACGCGGTGTTTAACTGCTCTACAGCCTAGCGTATCGATACCCTCACACTACACCACCAGAGACACAGCAGCAACACTTCATGGTGGTAATTCTTACCTTTTATAAACATTCGTAATTTTGTCATGCATTATAACAGTTGTCATGAAGTGTCATAACATCCATGACAAAACATGCTAACTAGAGCACACTTAGCAAAAAATTGTGTTTGATGCCACACAGCGTTGTGTCATATGACGGTGGTGGTGTGTTTATTATTTATGTGGCGTGTGCTTTGGAGGCCAGATTCATATTGAGTGTTAATGATTTTCTCATATTAACCAGATTTATGGAAAACAGGCAAAAATGTGATGACATTAAATCGAGTTTTGAGCTCAAATGGAAGTGGATGCATGCTTTCAGGTTATCAATTATGCAATATCTGAAGAATGAATCTCTTTAAATTTCTGTAGGATTCACACTGCATAGAATAATCACGCTACACAGCAGATAAACTGATTCGACTTTGGGAATGAATCCAAACATGATCAAGGTCACAGCAAGGTCAAATGTCTGAAACCAAGATTCCTTAAAGGAATTTTAGCTAAATGAGGAATAACCCCCATTCCCAACCCACATTTCTTCTATCTTAGGATGCTAATGTAGGAAAATTCCAGTTTGTTTGGATCACCTTACTTGTGTGGGTTTCCTCTGGGTACTCCAGTTTCCTCCAACAGTCCAAAGACATGAACATTAGGTCAAAGGTCTACTTTAAATTGCCCATAGATTTGAATGTGATTGTGAATGGTTGTTTTCATCTGTGTTAGTTCTGTACTAGACTGGTAACCTTTTCAGGGTGTAACCCTGCTTCTTAACAGAAGAATAAACATTACAGATGATGGATGGATGGATGGATGGATGGATGGATATTTGTTCCTTTCGACTAACTACTTAGTTTAAGTCGAGATTTACATGCAAACTCTGGTGGCATCTTAATACACTGTACATGCACACACCATTTCCTTCTTCACTATGGCCACTGCAGTATTTTTGCAGTACTCTGTATTTATTCTATTTCTATTTTTTCAACTTCTAAATTTTAGTTTTGTATTCTATTTCTTTTATTTATATAGCTTTTATTTTTTTATATTTCATACATGTTTATTTATGTGCAATATTGAGGGGGCCCAATATTGAGTCCAAGAATTTCATAGCCGGTAATAATGTTCCACTGTTACCTGTATGTGAAAAAAAAAACTTGAAACTTGAATACAGGGCACACTAATGCTGTAAATATTACTGTAGTACCTGCCACAAGTATGTGAGAGGGTAGTCAGCAGGTACATAATTCTGAAAGCTCCTGTACACTGCAACAAGTGGCTTCGCTTTGGTCTGCCATCTTTTATCTATTTTTCCTGGGGGAATCCTTCGTCTTCCATTATTCACTACTCCAGGTAACTTGTGGGAGAGTTCAGTGTAGTGTAGGGTAACGTGATACATTTGCACAGCTGCAGATGTAGCAGATCCTTGAGGTACTGTTTTATTGCTATGAAAATGCCTGCTGAGTATAATGAAACCCTACGGGTTAAAATGTACTGCTTTTTGCGTGGTCTACCATACGGCAGTATGAGAACTCTGGTTTAGCTTCTGTCCACTGATTCATTCACAAAATTGCAGATGACCCGGTGACCCGGATGTAAACAAGGTGAGTGTAAAATTATCTAATGTCAAAATGTCACCATGTGTACCTACATGTGACTTCTGGAACCACCTGCCGAGGTGAAACTAAACGAGCCGTAAAAGAAGAGCAGATATTTTGGGTCAGAGGTCATCACGCACTTTCTGACTCTTCTGCTCCACATACCCGTCCAACCATGTGAAACCTCAGCACTGCCGTTAAAAATTCATCACCACCCTGTCAATAATTCACAGCTCATTATTTGGCCTCTGATTCCAAGATGAACGCAGTGCTAATGCATCTCACGGAGCTCAAGCCTCTCAGGAAAAAAAAAATCTTTTCTTTTTTAAAAAACAGCGAGATTCTTCTAACATCAAAACGCTTTATCGAACATCCGTGAATTTTCTTTTTTATATTTTGTAAAGGCTTTCTTTTCTACAGCAATATGAAGAAAACGGAGCTTGTTATCTCAGAGCACTTTGAGAAGCACCTTTAAAATGAGAGAAACGAAAAAAAAAGAAAAAAAAAACAAGGAATCCTTTGGGACCGGAGAGGAATTAGTTCAGATTGTCATCAAGACCTTATTGTGGGGAGGATGTTGTCCTGAAGCAAAAAAAGTATAATCAGCAGGATGAAAGAGAAAAAGTCACACTTTCTTTCCTTGCAAACTTCCAGGCGTTTGTTAATCAACATGCTTTAAGATCTTTTTTTTTTTAAATTGTTGTTTTGTTTATTTGTTGTTCGTGAACTTTAGGCGGAAATCCCTCCATGATCCACCGGGAATGCTTTACGTCCTGGAAGTGTATATGGCTTAAGGCTTTATATGTGAAGTAAATAAACACACACACACACACACACACACACACACACACACACACACACACATGCACGGCATTGTTATTACTTTATTTGTATAATTAGCATGCTCACATCAAAGCCTTGCTATAGTAAAAACTTTAAACAGAAATTCTGATGCGGCGTATTTTGGGGTAAACAACGTTCTGGTTTTCATCCATTCGCCAAACTTCTTAATCCTCCTAGGGTCATAGACAGTCTGGAGCCTATCTCAGCCAACACTGGGCGAAGGCGGGGTACACGATGAACAGCTCGCCAGTCCATTGCAGGTCAAAACACTAACAGCCATTCACACTGGTACTCACACCTAGGGGTAAATTGGAACAGCCAATTAGCCTAATGAGCAGACTGAGGGAGGAAACCGGAGTACCCAGAGGAAACCCACGAAAACACAGGGAGAACACGCAAACTCCACACAGAAACATCCTAGCTAGACTTGGGACTTAAATCCAAAACCCCCTTTTGCTGTTAGGTGGACATGCTAATCTCGACACTACCGTGCTGCCTGAGATCGGAATTTGATCGGATTGTACTAAAAAACTGTGTGTTCTACAAACCCCACCCCACACACAGAGATAGGTCCATCTCTGCAGCGCCATGTCACGTTATCATGCTGCAAATGTATACTAAAAACTTGAAGGTGCTCCTGAATGTCTGGCATGTTTCTGGTTTAAACATCATTTCTTGTGATGCTGTAAAGAAAATTACATTAATACAAATAATTCATAAAGTATACTTTCAAAAAACAGGCTTTAACAAGAGAGGGTTGGATGCGGATGACACGAGGTGAAACTTTGAAATGAAATGATTAGTAATTCAATATTTTTGTCTTGTTTGTGATTCTATAATAAAAGTAAAGTCATGAATAAAACTCAGAAGTGGTTTATTCTGAATGTAATGCCTTTAGACAGTTATTAGGGATGAGTCTGTATAACGCCTTATAAATGCATTAGAACCCAGAATGCACCCGGTGTTTATAGGTCCTTCTTCTACCTGGAGATTTACATTCTCTTTAATATTGAACATGAACAGAGTTATATTCATTTTATAATGCAGTCATAACACAGCATGTTGTTAGAATGCTTAATGAAAATGCACAACACTCAGTCTACTTTGTTCCTGAGCGACCTACGTGGCTACCACAACACGTAATATGTTAGCGCTTTTGTTCAGTGGTATCCAGTCCAACAATTCAAATAGAGTATATTTATTTATTTATTTATTCATTTATGTATGTATGTATGTATGTATGTATGTATGTATGTATGTATGCATTTATTTATTTATTTATTACAAACAAAGTGTTTTAAACGTTAATATTTTTGAACAGGCTACAGTACATTGCGTATATTCTTTGCTATCAACTACTTAGTTAATCACTAGTTAATAAAATCAAATCAAACTCTCTCTCTCTCTCTCTCTCTCTCTCTCACACACACACACACACACACACACACACACACACACACTTAAACAGACTGTTAAATCACAATACCACTGTACATGCTAAGCTGACCAACAACCAGGTACCAACAACCGGAAACTGTTATTAATGCACTGTGAATCATGGGAAATATCTCACATATCTATTCAGGAATAAGCTGGATAGCTGTGTGTCTGTATAATTATGTAACTATTATATACATGTGACATAGCCAGTGCTATTTTGTAAAGTGCATTATAAGAAGATTTAAACATGGAATAAAGTATGAGCACTACGTATGGTGCAGTCTGATAATAACTGATAGTGTTATTAATATGAACATGCAATGTTGTTTTTAGAAAGTGTTACCAAATATACTTCTGAGTCAGAAACAGATCACAATGTCTCTGTCTCTCTCTCTCTCTCTCTCTCTCTCTCTCTCTCCTGTGTGTTCAGCATTGTTGCATAGCCACAAGGCCTCAGGCGCTCTCAGAATGCTGCTTAATTAAGCGTGCGCTGACACAACATTAATCAATATTGCCTGTCCAATATGTCGTCCTCTCTCTCTCTCTCTCTCTCTCTCTCTCTATCGCGCGCGTGCGCGCGCACGTGCTCAAAAGCTCAAAAACTAACATGACATGCAGCAGTGTCACTAATTATCTGAATTGTGTATCCTGACAGGGTGAGACGAACACAAATATGTCACGGCTGTGTTATAGTGAGCTTTACTACTAAGTTAGCATGTTAGCGGTTTTCACAGCAGTACACACACGTTGGTGTTTAATCTCTCCCTGGTTTCTATAGAGCTACTGCTGTTATAATAAATACTGTCCTGTTGTTGATCCCAGGAGTCTTATTCTCAGTCTACTCATATTGCTGCCTTAACTTCCCATCATGTACGTATAAATCAAGACAGAATTTTATTACATGCCTATGTTCATTAAGAATGTGGCTGGTGACATAATACACAATATGTATCATGATACTGGGGGAACGGTGTAATATATTATATTATATTGCAATACATATGTGATTTTTAAAGAAAACCGTTATCGAATAAGGAACATATGCATAAACACAATATGCATAAAACTAACAGTGCTCACACTTCCAGTAAAAGCATTGCCAAAGCACTGCTTTTTGAGAAAATGAATTCACATTTGCCTCTATATTATTAAAAAACAACATTAAGCTTTCTGTAGCATACGTTTATTAATTATTAATAATAATAATAATAATAAATAATTTCTTGGTGGCTCTAAAAACTTTAACAACTATAATATATAATATTAAATAATATATATAAACCCCAGTCCCTGAGGTTCATACTGTATACTAGACATGAGAGGGGGTGTTTGTTTACATTGGTTCACCTCCCAAAGATGGCCGTGGTGCAGCAAGCCAGTGACGTACCAGGCGCATTTGGTATCTATGTGTATATACAGTATGTATGGGTAACAGTACATGTTAGCTATGTATGCTAATGCTAATGTTAGAGGTTTGCTCTTCCTCGGTTTCCACTGTTACTTTGTTAGGGAAGAGTCAGATAGCTGGTGATGTTGCCATCTAGTGTTAAGGAGTTTAATAACAACATGAAATGAATTATTTTCTGCCACAAACATTTGCATGTAAACCATAAATGATAAACCTGTGCAGTGTTATTGTAAATTGACACAGTTTCACAAAAACATAATGTCACTATATTGAATATAGTTTCTTACACCGCTAATATTCATAATACTTGTGGCACCTGTTTGATGATGACCACTTGGGACACTGTGCTGGATAAATAACTGTGGAGGTGCATCACAATTTTCAGTGCTTCAGTTATTAGTGATAATAAAAGTAATGATATAATTTGCTTAAATCATTTTATTTATATAGTTCATGTAGAAAGTGTTACTGGGGTCTGGGTTTTCTTCGCTGTTCTCGGGTCTTCTTAAGCTGAATTTATGCTGTACAATATTTCGCTGTCAAAAACACCATCGCACATTATAAAGGATAATCACTGGTCATGAGTTGAGATTGGTGCCCTTAAAACATGCTCTTTACATTCACCAGCAGATGATTTATTGCTGCTGCAATCAAACAAAGTTCTGAGCACTGGTGCACGAAAATCCACTGAACAGCTAAACCCGGTAATATCGGTAATAAACTATAAACAAAGCAAATCTGATTCAAAAGAAGAGCAGTATGCTGAATTGTCTCAGTGGTAAAAGGGAAATTAGGAATAGATATAGTTAATAATTAGCATGCTGAAGCTCTGTTCATGGAGGTTATTTCCAGTTGAAGTAGTACAAACTTATTCTGCGTCATTGAGCACTGAGTACAGCACAATATAGCACCAAAAAATGTTATTGCGTATCTGATCTGAATATTTTCAGATAATACATTTTTTTATCAAATAAATATATATATATATTTTTTTATCAAAGTCTGTTACAGAATTCGTATTAAAATAAGAGATAAGCAATAATTGTAGAAGAGGCCAGAAATCACGCAGTGTAAAACCTGCTTAAGGGATGTTTCCTCTCACAACAGTCACTTCCTCTTTGCTGTTTTAACCCACATTTTTGTACATTTATTGTTAATTAAAAGTGGTCTAGAAATAAAACTGAACTAAAATAGAAGTTAGAATATCTAGCAAAAACTCATAAGCCCCATACTTTCCAAATGGTGTAGCATCGATCTGTGATGGAAATGAATGTCTGAGTGATAATAACTTCTTCTACCCGATCTTCCCTCCAAACTGCTACTTTCTTCACGCCATAAAATAAAAATAATGTGATGGTGACTTCGTCATCAAAACAAATTCATATTAAAACCTTGTATAAGGAGAAGTTCATTTTTTCGGAGTTTCACTTTTAGGCAGTGCCTAAATCTTTATATTACACAGTGCACTACTTTAAAAGTTCTGCTTTTAATAAAGTGGTATTGAACACCTGTTTTTCAGCTGTAATCTCAATGATTATGACTCAATGACTATATTGTATTGAAACACATCAATGCTAGCATAAATATATATATATATATATATAAAAAACAACCCTTTTAATTTAAAAAAAGGACTTTTTAAGCCCCTCTATCACCAAGTTGTCACTGCTGTCCCCCCAGTGCAGCTAACTGGGTTATTAAAGGCCAGCCATGTCTCTCACTGTCTGTGGTGAGAGGCATGTAAAAGAACCATTGCTGTTGTTTGAAAAGAGTAGGCCATTGGATTGCCGTCAGTGTATTTTTGCCCTGTGATGGCCTGTGTACCCCGCGCTCTCCCAGAGTCGGCTGAGATGGGCGCCAGCCTCTCCGCAACCCTAATTAGGATTAAACGGTTCAGAAAATGAATGAATGAATGTTGCAAATACTAAAAACTAGTGGTTAAAATAATTTCTGATGCGGGCAGCGCTTGTGCTGATGTTGACTGTTTGGTACTTTTCTACATCATGACTTTTTTAAATAAAATAAAACACTCTCTAATTTCACTCTCTAACAGTCTCTAATTTGAGGTGTGTGGCTGCCACATCCTCTAACACTGGCCTTGAGTGAATGTGTTGATCAATTTATTAATCATAAGAGTTTACTTTATTTTATATAATTTTTTCATTTGAACTTTTCATTTCAATAACAACAACCCCAGACACTTAGTCAGAAATATATTTAATACAAATTAAATGTATATTTGCTGCTGCCCAATTACTAAGAACAGTGGGGTAAAACACAGGGTTAAAATGTCAGAAAAGATTTTTCAGGACCTGGACTGACTAATTTGGATTCGTCTGACATCAGCGTTCTTAAAGAAAAATGACTATTTAATGCATCTTACATAAAAGCATATGCAACATTAAGAGCGGGTCTCTCTCTCTCTCTCTCTCCCTCTCTCACATACACACATACACACACATTTTATGAGATATTTAAAGAATAATGTGCATAATATATTGATGATTAATATTAATATATTATATTAATATTCTCTTACACTTCTCTTTCACTGAAAGCTTTTCTTGTGGTTTTAATTAATAACTGAGGAAGCAAGAAAGAAGAGAGAGTGCCAAAACATATGAGGGCAGTGTGTGTGTGTGTGTGTGTGTGTGTGTGTGTGTGTGTGTGTGTGTGTGTGTGTGTGTGTATGAATGGGTGGAAGGAGGGCTGTTATTTACAAACCCATGTACTATACATTTAAGTTTGAATGAAATAAAGAGAAATATGATTTTTTGACTCTCATTAAAGTTAAAAATTAGTTAATAATCCATTGATGAATTGAAAACTACTGGTTCTGTGTAGAACCCTTACAGAATGATTTGCTTGAAGACAGGGTCCTAACCTAACCTAAGACTCCCTGATTATATTAATTAAATCTTAAAAATAATTTCAAAAATAATTCACTGTCTACAACAACAACAATTATTTGCATTCAGTTATTTGGTTTTATAAAAAAACCCACATTGGTGATGGTTTAATAAAATCAACAAAGCTTTTAATAGTAAAATTATTTATTTACTCATACTCAAACGCTACATTAATTTATTAGTTTTTAGTCAACCTACAGTGTGTGTATATATAAAATGCTATTTTGTTATATAAATGTGAAAAAAAATTCAGCTAAAATATTTATTTCTTTTTTTTAAACTACAGCATCTTTCTGAAAGTTAGAAAAACAAACAAACAAACGTGAGAGAAAAGGAGTGAGGAGTTAAGAGATAAAACCAGTGTGTTTATTTTATTAGCTCAGACGCCTCGGGGGAATGCTGGAGTCCGTGAACTGTCAGGACCTATTAAACATGTAATTCTTGACGGAGCCAAACTTTTTAAACACACACACACACACACACACACACACACACACACACACAGAGTCCAGAGTAACATGTTATTAAAAAGATGAGCGTGGCTGTGTGAAAATAAATAAATAAATAAATAAGAAATACTGATTAAATTTTAAGCAGCCGGCGGGCCGATAGTTTGCCTGAGGCGTATTTGTCAGTTTCAAAGGGTGTTTTTATTAATTTTGTATTTTGCATTTTGTTAGTGGAAAGCGCTCGCTCCGCTGGGAACGCCACGAGCTACAGCCAAGCCGAGACGAGCCTATAGCAGAGACGAGAGGTACGGGGAATGTCAAACAGATCTCACACACACACACACACACACACACACACTCAAACACACACGTTTCTCTTATCCTTGTGAGGCCCTCGTGTCCACTGAGCTCATTAATGTTACTCTGCACCTAAATCTGACCATAAAACAGGAAACATTTCAGATCTTTGTGTTTCATTTTAGAAAAATAAAAGATGCAATTTTTGCCAAAAAAAAAAAGCCAAATGTCCCCAAAAGGTCAAACCTGACAGATATTCCAAGCCTTGTGGGGGCATTTGGCCCTAACCAAAATATCAAATCATCACCTAATCCGGATCCCTCTCGCTTTCAGGACCTTTCATTGACACAACGCAACCAATCCATTCACCTAAGAAACCAGAAATCAAACCTTTCAACTCCTATTGCTTGTTTTATTTTATAAATAAAAGCTGTCGTTATTGAAAAAAGGGTTTCAGTATGAAACAGTCAAATATTCCTAACCTTTTGGGGACATCCAGTCCTTACCAAGATAAAAAAACAAGCTCACCTTCTTATATATACTGTCAAATCAGCTGTCTTGTACAAGGCCACACAGCCTCACTCACTCACTCACTCACTCACACACACACACACACACACACACACACACACACACACACACACACACATGTTGAAAAATGTATGAACATATTCACACTCAAGGAAGAACAAAGAAAGATTTAGTTCATTTTACTGATTTAACCCAGTGCATTATTTTACTCTCAGTAATTCCAGCAACAACATGAGAAAACCAAACACACATAACACTTCAACACACACAACAGTATCCAATAAGACAAAACAATACACAATAATACACACCTGCACCCTAAAGCACACCAATAGACACCAGATCATCATCGTCATGAGGAAGATTAGGCTAATCACAGCTGACTTAAGGTGAGAGGCGGGGTTACATCCTGACAAGGTCACCAGCCAATTACAGGCCTAACACGGACACAAACCAACATTCACACACTGAAACACTCCAACTGACACTAATACACACCAACACGTACTAATACACACTGAAACATGCACCAATGTACACTAACGCATACTAATACACACTGAAACACACACCAATACACACTAATATACACCAATACACAGTAATATACACCAATACACACTAATACACACTGAAACACACACCAACACACACTTATACACACCAACACACACTAATACACACCAATATACACCAACATATACTAATACACACACTGAAACACACACCAGAACACACTAATATACACCAATACACAGTAATATACACCAACACACACTAATACACACTGAAACACACACCAATACACACTAATATACACCAATACACAGTAATATACACCAACACACACTAATACACACTGAAACACACACCAACATACACTTATACACACCAACACACACTAATACACACCAATATACACCAACATATACTAATACACACTGAAGCACACACCAGTACACACAAATATACACCAACACACACTAATACCCACTGAAACACACACCAATATACGTACACTAACGTATACTAATACACACTGAACCATGCACCAATATACACTAACGCATACTAATACACACTGAAACACACACCAATATGCACTAATATACACCAAAACACAGTAATATACACCAACACACACTAATAAACACTGAAACACACACCAACACACACTAATACACACTAACACATACCAATACACACTAATATACAGCAATACACACTAATACACACCAATATACACCAACACATACTAATACACACAGAAACACACACCAGTACACACTAATATAAACCAATACACGGTAATATACACCAACATACACTAATACACGCTAAAACACACACCAACACACACTTATTCACACCACCACACACTAATACACACCAACACTCACTAATACTCACTAATATTAAGCAAAACACACTAATACACACCAATATACACCAACACATACTAATACACACAGAAACACACACCAGTACACACTAATATACACCAATACACAGTAATAAACACCAACACATACTAATATCATACTATTATCACAGCGATCATCAGAGCGTACCATCCGAATCGAGCTTCCTGACCTGAACACTATATACAGCAAGCGGTGCTGGACCAAAGCCAGGAAAATAGTGAAGGACCTCAGCCATCCCAACAATGGACTC
>JAQMYF010000017.1:16338890-16365119 GCA_030014195.1 Neosilurus mollespiculum | reverse complement strand
TGACCCTATTGTTATCCTGCCCATACCCGATTCTTATCCTGCCCTTACCCTTCCCATTCCCTATTGTTATTCTGCCCATACCCTATTCTTATCCTCCCATTTACTCTATTCTTATCCTGCCCTTAGCCTATTCTTACCCTTCCCTTACCCTATTCTCATCCTGCCCTTACCCTCCCCTTACCCTATTCTTATCCTGCCCTAACCCTCCCCTCACCCTACTCTTATCCTGCCCTTACATATTATATATGTAACATGCATTACTGATGCCTTATTGATGCCCTTACCCTACTCTGTCCTATTCATTTCCTACTCTATCCTGCCCTTACCCTCCCCCTGCCCTACTTGTACCCTATTCTTATCCTGCCCTTACCCTACTATTATCCTATTCTTATCCCGCTCTTATCCTGCCCCTAACTTACCTTAACCTACTCGTACCCTGCCCTTTCCCTACTTTTATCCTTTGCATAAAGCGCTG
This sequence comes from Neosilurus mollespiculum, assembly GCA_030014195.1. Lineage (NCBI taxonomy): Eukaryota > Metazoa > Chordata > Actinopteri > Siluriformes > Plotosidae > Neosilurus > Neosilurus mollespiculum. Next base: position 16,364,644 of record JAQMYF010000017.1, on the reverse strand, counting down.
CACCTTCCCCCACCTTTACCTTTGTCTTACCTCTCCTTTACCCACCCCAGCCCTGGTTTTATGCTTCTCTTACCCTGTGCTTACCACTCCCATACTCTGCCCGTACCCCTGCCATACTCTGCCCATATACCCCCCCATACCCTGCCCATATCCCTCCCATACCCTGCACTTACCCCTAATTTACCTCTCCTTTACCCCTCCCTTACCGTAGGGTAACTTACTCCTCCCATACCCTTCCATTACCTCTGCCTTACCCTGGTGTGCTGAACAATAAGAATCCCACTACATCCTGAAATGGAGGCAATGGCTGAGTGTTTTATTCGCATCAGTACTGCTAGGGTGGAGTGATATGGCCTAAAAGTAAAACTTTTTTCTCAACTTACAGCTAATTTACAATTTCCGATTTTTTAAAAGGCGATAACATTATTTAGATACGATTTACTAACAATCTACTTTTCTTGTGATTTGTCTAGGACAGTTCCTGCTATTGAATAACAAGATGCGTGATTGGTACGTGGGTCTTATTTTGAAGACGTGGATAAAAAACATTTTAAGTAAACTTTGAATAAATTACCGTAAACAGTATCCCAGCCCTTTCCTGTCATTCTTTTAAATCCAAGCTTTGTAAAGTGAAACATCAAATATATGCGGTAAACAACACTGAAGTTTTTTTGCGACATGTTTGACCCTGTGAGGTGTCATTGACACTCTCATTCTGCAGACGTGTCACGTCCATTAAGTTATGAAAACTACGCTGTGTTTGAAACTGATGGCATTTGTTAGGTTGTTCTCTTTTCTCTTTCTGACAGTGAGAACGATCAACGAAAATCTCCACAATTAAAACAGCATGACAATCAATCAAATAAATCAATGGGTTGCAGCGGCGCTCTTTGTTCAGCAAGCAAACTGTTTATGTCGTGTTGATGTTGATCACGACTCCAAAACTGGATTAATTGATGCCTGGCTGTGTTCCAAATCAAAATGGTGAGCAATTAAGATCAGGCTGTGCAAATGATTATGAATTAATGAAGTGAGAGCATTAATGAAAGATTAATAGTGAAACGAGCCACTGGCGTTCCTTCTGACACAATGTGGACGGCGAGACAGCAGCTCGACCATGACCAAGCGATTTCCCTCTGCATTAACAACCACAGAACATCACGTGGCGCCGGATAAAAAGGAAATGGGGGATTACAGAAGGTCAAAAGGATGATGCTAAACACCGAATTCTGCTTTGTTCACGTTATTGTTAGCAACTCTTTCCAAGGGAAGGCGATTAATACATGTTGAAAAATCACTGGATTTTTATGTATGATGCCATTGAATACAGATTTGAATATTTATTAAGCATTATAATTTGCATATCAAAATGTTCTACATGAAGAAAGATGGCAATATCGAATTGAGATTTATCCAAAAAAGAAGAAACAGATTACACACCACAGTGCTGCTTGGTTCTGGATTCTGATTGGACAGAGGATGTTAATTAATATCTTGCTTAGACACTCATTCATTTGATGAACAGTTTAATCCTACTTAGGATGTCTGGAGGCTGGTGCCTATCTCAGCCAACACTGGGCGAAATTAGGGTACATCTTAAACAGGTCGCCAGCCCATCTCTGGGTCAACACACAACCAAATTTGGAACAGCCAGTTAGCCTCATGTGCATATCTTTGGACTGTGGGAGGAAACCAAAGTACTAGGAGGAAACCCACACAAGCATGGGAAGAACATGAAAACTCAGAAACGCCTGAGCACGGGACTTGAACTCATGACCTTCTTGCTGGGAGGCCGGACGTAGTAACCACTATACCAATGTGCTGCCCATTAATTAATTACAACGAATATCAGCTGTAGGCATGGGGATACAGCTAATCTTTGTTAAAGTCTGTTCTTTCTTTTCATCTTCTTATGATGAGTTTCCTCATTTTAAGTCAGAAGTATGATTCCTGATAAATGTATCATCTGTTATGTTTGCTGATGATGTCAATAACTCTACTGTAGTACCTATTACACAGGACTGTTGCTAGATATGACTGATGCTATACTAAATATAACAACTCCTGGAACACTGCTGGTCTGATCAGATAAGTTGTAGAATTTTCTCGAGCAGCAGCTCTGACAGTAACGCAGCTGAAAATCATAGGTTTATATACTTTAATATGCTAGTTTAAATTGTGCTATCGTTACTATAGTAACGGCTTCTTCACAGGATGAACAGGAAACAATAGCATCTCTTATCTCATCACTAGACTGGTCACATGGCTCCATTAAGGAAGGGGGTGGGTTTAAGGAACAACAATGAGGGTGTGTCAAGCACCTGTCAAACATCGTTTCTTCCTTTCATTCTATAAAAAAAAACATCTTTCACTGTGCAACACAAATTCATCTGTGACACGCATTGATCTGCATGCGTCAGAATAAATAACGAAGGACGCGTGGAAGGCCATTACTACATCAAAACGTGAAGAGCGTACAAGTCAAAATGCCTGCTTTAGTAACCGTGTTCTTTTTTGCATCACTTTTTTATGCAGAGTGTGTGTGTGTGTGTGAGAGAGAGAGAGAAAGAGAGAGAGAGAGAGAGAGAGAGAAAGAGAGGAGCTCGTGTTCCTACAGAGATGACGATGGGGACGATGTGTCCCTCTGTACCTGAGTGTCCAAGTTAATCAGCATGATGGCTGTTATTCCACTCTCTCTCTCTCTCTCTCTCTCTCTTTCTCACACACACACACACACACACACACACACACACACACACACACACACACGAGGATGGGTTCCCTCCTGAGCCTGCTTCCTCTCAAGGTTTCTTCCTTGTGTCAACTGAGGGAGTTTTTCCTTGCCACTGTCGCCACGGGCTTGCTCATTAGGGATGTGTAGGGGGTTGTAGAGAAAAAAAATTTAGATTCCTCCCTAATTTAATTTTACTATGTAAAGCTGCTTGTGACAATGTCAATTGTAAAAAGCGCTACACAAATAAAACTGACTTGACTTGACTTGACACACACACACACACACACACACACACCTGGGGAATCTACAGCTATTTCATGTGAGGTTACAAAACATGACACACTCCAGGAGAAACAAAGTGCTCTCTCTCTCTCTCTCTCTCTCTCTTGCTTTTTATCTCTTTTTATATTTTTCCCTCCCACCCCCCTCTCTCTCAACCTGCACTTCCTCTTCCATTTTAAAGGCTTGTGAGAGAGAGAGAGAATAAAAATTTTTAATGCAACTTTTCTCTCAGCAAAGAAAAATACACTGGAAGTGAAAAAGGGGCTACAGGCACCCCTTACATTTTTTACTCCCATTCTTGGTTTATCCTGATCAGGCTCACTATCCTGGGAATACTTAAAAAAAACAAAGCTAACAGTACACATGAAGGTTAAGAATAAACATACCACACTGATGGTTATTATTTCCCCTAAAGTGTTTCATTCCTCATTTAACAAGGCATGAACAGAAACTTTATTTATGTTTTGTGGACATTACTGTATCTATGACATCTTACTCAGATCCATCATTTCACATATGTGGGTTCTTTTTTTGGGATATGATATTAAAATAGGACAATAAAATTCAGTTGTATTTGTCTAGTGCTTTTTACAATTGACAATAAAAGCCATCGTACCACCAAAGCAAATTTCGATCCACACTGAACTGCGTGTTAAATAAATGTATTTGAAATGAAAATTGAATTGAAGAAGTCATTACACACAAAACATTGCAGAATAAAAGGTGATTTAATGGAAAATAGAAAATAAAGAGGGAGCGATATTGACTGATGGCTCTCGCATGCATCGGACATCTCACAGGACAATTCATCTGGATATTATAACGAAAAACAAATGAGCTTACAAAAAAAGAGACACAGCACTTCAGTCACTCCACTGAGTGACCAGATAATAGCTCACGTTCACCCCGAACACTGTACTTACTGACAACACTGACAATCTCCTGAGGAAAAAACCCGCTGCTGCACACACCATTTTATATCATCCATTTACATCTCTCTCTCTCTCTCTCTCTCTCTCTCTCTCTCTCTGTACGTATATCTGTCTCTGTTGCTCTTATTCTTGGTCTTGTTTTCTGTCCATTGGTCACTATCTGTTTCTCTGTCTGTTCTCTCTCTCTGTCTGTTTCTCATTCTGTCTGTCACTCTCTCTCTCTCTCTCTCTCTCTCTCTCTCTTTCTAAATATATATATCGGTTTCACTTATTCCCTGTCTCTCGCTCTCTTTTTGTTTGTCACTGTCTGTTGCTCTATCTGTGTGTCGGTCTGTCTCTTTCCCAAGCTCACTTTTTGTCTGTTGCTCCCTCCCTCTCTCTGTCTGTATCTCTTTCAGTTTCTCTCATTCTCTCTCTCTATCTGTCTGTCTCTCCATATGTTGCTCGCTCTCTCTGTCTTTCTGTCTGTATGTCTGTCTGTCACTTTGTTTTGACGAGAAGACAACAGAATAACAACCAAAAAAACAAATTATAATTAAATATTTTATAATACTACAAAAACAACAACAATAATAATAATTAAATAATAGCATCAATAATAATAATAATTAAATAATAGCATCAATAATAATAATAATAATAGCCCTCCTTGAACCGCCACCTTATCATAGAAGAGGGGTTTGCGTGTCCTAATGATCCTAGGAGCTATGTTGTCAGGGGCATTGTGCTCCTGGTAGGGTCACCCAAGGCAAACAAGTCCTAGGTGAAGGTCCAGACTAAGCACGGTTCAGAAGACCTTTATGGATAGAACATCAAGTATTCAGTGATGCGGGTTAACAGGGTCCCCCCTGGAGCCAGGCCTGGGGAGGGGCTCCAAGGCGAGTGGTCGGGCTTCTGCCCATGGAGACCGGCCGGCCCAGCCGAAAAAGAAGACATGGGTACACCCTCCCATGGACCCACCACCTGTGGGAGGGCTATAGGGGTCTTGTGTGTTGTGAATTGGGTGGCAGCTGAGGGCATGGGTTCTGTTGGACCGATCCTCGGCTACTGACGCTGGCTCTTGGAACATGGAATGTCACCTCTCTGTTGGGGAAGTAGCCTAAGCTGGTGCATGAGGTTGAGACATACCGACTAGATATAGTCGGAATCACCTTGACACATAGCTTGGGCTCTGGAACCACCCATCTTGAGAGGGGCTGGACCTTATTCCATTCTGGATTTGCTCATGGGGAGAGGCGGTGAGCCGGTGTGGGCATCCTTGTTGCCCCCTGTCTCGGTGCCCACATGTTGGGGTTCTCCCTGGTTGACGAAAGGGTAGCTTCCCTCTGCCTCCGGGTGAGGGGGGGGGGTGGGTGGGTCCTGACAGTGGTTTGTACTTATGCGCCTAATAACAGTTCAGAGTACCCACCCTTTTTTGAGTCTTTACGGGGTGTGTTAGAGATTGCTCCCCCTGGGGACTCCCTCGTCATCCTGAAAGACTTCAAAGCCCATGTGGGCAATGATAGTGTGACCTGGAAGGGTGTAATCGGTAGGTATGGCCTCTCCGATCTGAACCCGAATAGTGTTTTGTTGTTGGACTTCTGTGCTCGTCACAGTTTGTCCATCACGAACACCATGTTAATAATCTTATGGACATAAGGGTGTCCATAAGTGCACTTGGCACCAGGACACCATAGGCCATAGTTCGATGATCAATTTTGTAGTCATGTCATCGGACTTGCGGCTGCATATTCTGGATACTTGGGTGAAGAGAGGAGCTGAGCTGTCAACCAATCACCATCTGGTGGTGAACTGGCTCCGATGGCATGGGAGGCCACCCTCCAGACCTGGCAAGCCCAAGCTTGTAGTTAGGGTCTCCTGGGAACATTTGGCAGAGTGTCCTGTCAGAAGGGCCTTTGACTCGCACCTCCGGCAGAGCTACAACCACATCCCAAAGGATGCAGGGGACATGGAATCCGAATAGGCCATGTTTCGTGCCTCCATTATTGAGGTGGCAGACCATAGCTATGGCCAGAAAGTCATCGGTACCTGTTGTGGCGGTAACCCCCGAACCTGGTGGTGGATACCTGCAGTGAGGGGGGCAGTCCAGCTGAAGAAGGAGGCCTATCAGGTCTTTTTGGCCTGTGGGACTCCTGAGGCAGCAGACAAGTACTGGCAGTCGCCAATGCAAAATCTCGGGTTTGGAAGTAGTTCAGCGAGGGCCCTGAAAGTGAATATCAGTTGGCCTTGAAAAAGGTTCTGGACCACCATCCGACACCTCAGGAGGGGGGAGCAGTTCTCCAAAAATACTGTTTACAGTGAAAGTGGGGAGCTGCTCACCTCAACTGGGGATGTCATTAGAAGGGGGAAGGAATACTTCGAGGACCTTCTTCATCCCACCAACATGCCCTCTGTGGAGGAGGAAGACCCTGGGGGTTTGTCAGTGGGCCCATTGCTGGGGCTGAGGTCGCAGAGGTAGTCAAAAAGCTCCTTGATGGGGGGACTCTGGGGGTGGATAAGATCCACCCTGGATATCTCAGGGATCTGGATATTGTAGGATTGTCTTGGTTGACATGTCTCTGCAACCTTGCGTGGTCATCGGGGACCGTACCTCTGGACTGACAAACCGAGGTGGTAGTTCCCCTTTTTAAAAAGGGGGACCGGAGGGTGTGTTCCAGCTATCGTGGAAACACTGCCTACCCAGGAAAGTCTATGCAGGAGTATTGGAGAGGAGGATCTGACCGATAGGATTCAGGAGGAACAATGTGCACTCTCGACCAGCTGTATACACTCTACAGGATCCTGGAGGGGTCATTGAAGTTTGCCCAATTTGTCCACATGTGCTTTGTGGATTTAGAGAAGGCTTTTGACTGTGTCCCTTGGGCTTGTGGGGTGTGCTCCGGGAGTACGGTGTACCAGAACCGTTGCTATGGGCCATTAGGTCTCTGGGCCACCGGAGCCAGAGCTTGGTCTGCATTGGTAAGAACAGGTTGAATTCGTTTCTGGTGAGGGTTGGAGTCTGCCAATGCTGTCTTTGTCACTGGTTCTGTTCGTAATTTTTTGGACAGCATATCTAGGCGCAGCAGAGGTGTTGAGGGCTTCTGGTTTGTGGCTATAGGATGTTGTCTCTGCTTTTTGCAGATGATGTCCATTTGGCTTCATCAAGCCGAGACCTCCAGCTCTCATTGGAGAGATTCGCAGCTGAGTGCAAAGCGGCTGGGATGAGAATCAGCACCTCCAAGTCCAAGGCTAAGGTTCTCAAGGCCGGAAAAAGGTGGAATGCACCCTCCGGGTCTAGAACAAGGTCCTGCCCCAAGTGGAGGAGTTTAAGTATCTCGTGGACTTGTTTACGAGTGATGGAAGGATGAAACGGGAGATCAACAGGCAGGTTGGTGCAGCCTCTGCTGTAAAGCTGAAAGGCAAAGCTCTCAATTTAGAAGTCGATCTATGTTTCAACCCTTACCTATGGTCAAAAGCTTTGGGTAGTGACCGAAAGAACAAGATCGCGGATACAGGCGGATGAAATGAGCTTCCTTCACAGGGTGGCGGGGCTCTCTCTTAGAGCCATCGGGGAGGAGCTCAGAGTAGAACCGCTGCTCCTCTGCATTGAGAGGAACCAGTTGAGGTGGCTCGGGCATCTGATTAGAATGCCTCATGAACAACTGACTGGTGTAGTGTTTTGGGCATGTCCAATCGGGAAGAGACCCTGGGGTTGACCCAGAACATGCTGGAGGGGCTATGTCTCTTGGCTGGTCTGGGAACGCCTCAGTGTCCCCCTGGAAGAGCTGGAGGAAGTGGCTGAGGAGGGGGATGTCTGGTCCTCACTGCTTAGGCTGCCACCATGACCCGACCCCGGATTAAGCGGAAGAAGATGATGATGATAATAATGATAATAATAATAATAATAATAATAATAATAATAATAATAATAATAATAATAATAATAATAATAATAAAAATATCAACAACAACAACAAAACAACAAAACAACAGTAATAAAAACATATATGAACTGAAATTGAAAGAATAAAAGGATGTATACAGTCTTTATAGAAAAGTATATAGATTATATATAAAATAATAAATATATGTTTTCTTAATTCTCTTCCCGATATTGTGGCTTGATCTTCAGGACGCCACAAGCATCAGGACTCGCTCTTCAGCCTCTAAGCATTTCTGCTTGGTCGCTCTCAGATGGAACATGACAGTTACATTAATGTCGCCGTGTAAATTGCTCCCTGTGCATGAAACAACAAGAACAAAAAAGGAGGAAAGAAGAAGAGCACCCCCCCCCCACCCCAACCCACACAGGGGCATCTATTGCCCCATGACAGCGGAAATTACAACAGCATCGGTTCATTGTGAGGCCGGTCCTGCACGCTTCCAGTCTATTATAGTCGCGTGACAATTTCGCTCAGTCTCCAGCCAGGCTGATGGACACACAGGAGCGGCACGGAGACTAAAAAGCAATGACAGACAACGATTTCATCCTTCCTTTTAACAAAATGACAGAAAGAAGGAGAAGCTCAGGGGAGGTCAGAGGCCCGGGGCACATCAGCAGACTGTTTACGGCATGTTCCTGTCAAAATGACATGAGAGCAGAACGGGACTGAGGGATCCATCCAGCAGCGCAAAGACACACACACACACACACACACACACACACACACACACACACACACACACACACACACACACACACGCACACACACACAAGGAAACCCTCTTCCTCAAGATGTTTTAGATGAAAGTGCATCACTCTTCCTTCTCCTTTATCTCTCTGCATAAAAACTCATTTATTCTGAAATTATTCTTGGGAGCGTTTACACAGGAAATGTGGGTTTCATAAAAATCCAGTTTGTTCAGGAAATACTTTTGGTTCCTCTATTTTGCTTCATGAACCACAGGTGTTCACAGAACCATCTCTGAGTTCCTGGGATTTTATTGATGAATGTTGAAATCCTTTAACTTTCACTTACATGTCAGTTTGATGAATGTTTTCTAAAATTTTGTTTACTCAAATAAATAAATAAATAAACAAAAATAAATAAATAAAAAAGGGGGACAAATCCACAAAAAAAATCCTTAGGACAAAAGTAATGGCACCCCAGCAAATCATGGTTTAAGGGTGCTCCTTCAGCATTTAGCCATCAATTTCAGCTCTCATTGCCTTTTATGGTGTTTTGTGGGTGGGGTTAAATGTAACCACTAAGAACATGGTTGGTAATTTAGAGCAGAGTGAGATTTGAGAAATTCAGGAAAGCCCTTTTAATTTTTATTCATTTATTTTTAATCTGATGAGAATCCTTCTACTAAAATATTAATAAACTAGCACTCTCCAAAATTGCAATCCTTCACATGGCCATAAAAAATAAGTACAAAACTTATAAGAGATTTTAGAATTTTGATAATTTTTGTGATATCATTTGCATGTTTGTTTATTTATTTATTTATTTGTTTATCTATTTAAAACGAACACCCCCCAAAAAACAAACAAACAAACAAACAAACAAACAAACAAACAAACAAACAAACAGACAGACAAACAGACAAACAAACAAATAAATAAATCACTGGGAATATTGTTGGGTTATCACCTACCCATCATAAAAATTTCAAAACAACCCATCCAAAACTGTGGACAGGAAGTTTACTGTCAAACAAACAAACTGACAAAAAACAAACAAACAAAAAAAAACAACAACAACAAGCTAGAAGGTCATTCAGATTGCAAAGTACCACCAACAGGCAGAAATGAATTATTATAACTTGACACAGTTAAAATGAAATATCTCCCCATAGTGGGTGCCTAGTGAACATTTTGGCAGTTTAGAAAATGTGAGATTTAGCAAATTTGTCTTGAATTGATTCCATGCAAGGATCACCTCCAAAGCTTAATGGTTTATTACTTGCACCACACCCTACTCTAGAAAAAAAAATTATCAAAATTTGTGCAAATTTTTTTTTGTTATCTTGAACACAAACAGACAAACAAACAAACTAACAAACCAACACAGGTGAAAACATTACCACCTGGTGGAGGTAATAAATCCATGCTGAAATTTAGTATTATAATATGAGAAATGACATACTTGTGATTGTAGAGCTTATAGAATGTACCATGATGACCCACAGGTAATCAGTACTCAAGAATTTTTTTGTGCGACAAAAAGCACAGACAAAACTCTTAACACAGGTGAAAAATCTTTCTTGATTATTGAGTGTAATAACCTGATGATGCTGTAGAGGTGTGGAATTGCTCCTTTCTGAGATGGAATGATTATCAGAGGAAACTGTTTGTGATGGTGTATGAATACCACAAAACCTTCAGGAAAGTGTAAAGTATTCGAAACTTTTTTTTTTAACCGATGAAACGATGGATAAAAGTTCATAAGAACAACCTTGTAAAGATTTTTTTACAGTCAGGTAAGTAATTTCTACATTTAAGGCCAGAATGAAATATGAATATCTCCAGTAAGACATCCGTTATTAGAGAAAACATGATGGAGGTTGCCTCTCTCTCTCTCTCTCTCTCTCTCTCTCTCTCTCTCTTACACACACACACACACACACACACACACACATACACACACACACACACACACTTTTGTCTCCTCTTTAGGTTTACTTGAGTTTTTTATTTTTCTGGTTGGACGGAGACCTTGTCCTGAGCTTTTCCGAAAGTGCACATGTTGCATTAGTTCATCTATTTCAGGGCTTTTCCAAGGCCTTTCGGATCCCACAGTGCAGCACTGTGAGCCAAGTCCAAATTATACACGAGGAAAAAGCCGAGCGAGGAAGCGCGATCTGCACAGCTGGTGTGCCCCAAATTGTACGTGGAAGAAGAAAAAGACAAAAGTAACATGCTGGTTGAAATACTGACACCAGCTGTGAAGGCTTAGAATAGAAATATGTGCACATATGCACACACACACACACACACACACACACACACACACACGGCAGTAGATCACTGTAAAGACGTAAGGGAGCAGGAAAGAGCTTCACAATGAAAGAGATCGAGGCTCTTTGAAGTCGACTTCAGTCGTAACCGTGTTGATTAAGTGAAGCAGAACGCGAGTGTTTCTGTTCAACTCAGTTTGTGCTCAGAGGTGTGAGCTGACGGATCCCATCTCGCCCTGAGGCCATGTACACACACACACACACACACACACACACACACACACACACACACACACACACACAAAATCATCATGGGCGGTCTGAGAGTCTGGAGCACCTGTAATAAAGTCCTCCAGAGTTACTTGTATAGCTATATAAAGGACTGTTGCTGCTCCTGATGTGGAGCATGTCATTAGAAGAAGCAGTAACATCATTTTTAAGTTGATAAAATCACTTGTAAATCAATATTTTTTAGTAACCATGTATAAAGTGCGCGTCAAGCTTTGGGTAGTGACTGAAAGAACAAGATCGTGGATACAAGCGGCTGAAATGAGCTTCCTTTGCAGGGTGGCGGGGCTCTCCCTCAGAGATAGCGTGAGAAGTTTGGCCACACGGGAGGAGCTCGGAGTAGAACCGCTGCTCCTTTGCGTAGAGAGGATCCAGTTGAGGTGGCTCGGGCATCTGATTAGAATGCCTCCCAAACGCCTCCCTGGTGGGGTGTTTCGGGCATGTCCAACCAGGAAGAGACCACGGGGCTGACCTAGAACACGCTGGAGGGACTATGTCTCTATGTGAAGAGCTGGAGGAAGTGGCTGGTGAGAGGGACGTCTGGACCTCATTGCTTAGGCTGCTGCCCCCACGACCCGACCCCGATCCAAGCAGAAGAAGAAGAAGAAGAAGAAGAAGAAGAAGAAAAAGAAGAAGAAGATGATGATGATGTAAAAAGTGAAATATATGACCATGAAATAAACAGAGGTCAGAGTCCAGAGCGATCAGGACTCTGAGGTATCGCTGATGGTTCTTCTTCCTGAAGGATTTATTTCACAGCAATATTCAGTGTCGGAAGGAAAGTAAAGCTGTAACTTTGACTGATGTTTTTAGGACTGAGAACACACACTTCACGCTTCTTTACCGTCTCTAACAAACAAGCATACATGAGCTATGTTTAAACACTCAGATTGGACGAGTGTTTATAGCTGCTTTAACGTACAGTCCTAGGTGAAAAAAAAATAGGACAAACTCCAAATTGTAAAACATATATTTGTGGAGCATATTTTCTCATTTGTTTACCTTGGGACTGCATGCTGTACTGTACCTGTAGATGTCGATGACTTCTGGTTCTATTTAGGAGCTTGTTATCAGGTTTTGATGGGCTGCAGCAGTTGTAGAAGGTTCCCAAAAATTTTTTTATGGAAAAAAAAAAAAAAAAAAAAAAGCCAGAAGATATTTTGGAAAATGTTGCATTGCAAGATGTGTTTAAGTTTTATATCTTTTCAGGTGCAAACACGTAAATCTTTTCAGGTGATCTGTGACAAGCACATGCTGATACAGGACTCTTGAGTGATACTTTTCATTCTTGCTTGTTTTCTAACCAATGATTTGTTGTTAGCTCCATTAAAAAGCTTCTTCTTTTATCACTTTGCCCAGGAGTATAAAGAATGGGAACTAACTGGAACAAACAGTAAACGGATAAAAACGATAAAGCACTGTTCTATAAAATAATCACGCCAGCTGCTGGGGTATAGGAGGAATAAAACTCTTCAGAATATGGTCTTTATCTGCTTCATCACTCCACCATCTTCCTGGTTGTTTTTATTCCTTATACAAGTGTGGATAGAGGTTTTTTTTTTTTTTTTTACCTCCTCCAAGTTTTCTGTCAGTGTTGGTGTGTTTATTTGTTTATTAGCAACTTTACTCGAATATTGTTGAACAAATTTTGATGAATGTTTTTGGAAGGTTGGAATACAGACCGAGGAACAAACAGGATTTTGGAGACGATCATAATCTGGATCAGAATTCAAATCTGTGAATTCATTAAGGAATGGAGGAACTAAATGAGAATCGAGAGAAAGGAGCAATTTTAATGATTTTGCATTCAACTCCATATGTGAAGGCTACAATGCTTCCACGAAAATGATCTACATAAGATTTTTCACAATCTTGTGGGTGCCAGCCTCTTCGTGACCCTAATTAGGATTAAGCAGTTTAGAAAAGGAATGAAGAATAAGGAGTGTGGCACGGTGACGTAATGGTTAGCACGCCCACTTCGTAGCAAGAAGGTCCAGAAGTCATAGCAAAAAGTCCCAGGCACAGGCGTTTCTGTGTGGAGTTTGCATGTTCTCCCTATGCTTGCATGGGTTTCCTCCAGGTACTTCAGTTTCCTCATACAGTCCAAAGACATGCACATTAGGCTAATTGCTGTTCCACATTGACCCTGGGTGTTAGTTTGAGAGTGAATGGTAGTGTATGTTTTGGGTGATGGACTGGTGAGCTGTACAGCGTGTACCTTGCCTTTGCCTACAGTCGGCTGAGATAGGCTCCAGCCTCCCAGTGACCCTAGTAGGTTTAAGCAGTTCGGCAAATAATTGAATAAATGAACATAAGGAGGCCAATGAGCTGCCGAGGCAGAGTTTTTTACTTTTTTTAACTAAAAACCTGATTCATGATATTTAATATGCGTCTCTTAACAAGCATAGAAAATGTAATACATGTACTCAGTGTTGCTTGAATGCTTTATTGTTTTTTCCTCTCTCGTCCATACAGCGACACTGTATAACTGTAGGATGTTAAACAGAATTGGACAAAACAGTTCAGTGTGTAACAGCATTTCTCACCAATAATGAAGAACAGAAATGAGACACGCTGTGGCACAATAATAAAAGCGCCGGGTTGATTTGTGAGCTTCTACCATGGATACAAAAACAGGACAAGGGAGGGGTGAGCTATTAACCAGGCCTAAAACACACACACACACACACACACACACACACACGCACACGCACGAGGACCTTGACAACAAAACCAAATCAGAAACAATCTTCCTGTTGCACCTGTGTCATCAGTCAGGATGATGAATGTGAGGCTTTTCGACGTGGACGCAGATCCACCCGCTCGCCTACTTCTCCTGACATTTAATTATAACGCACACGGGAATAAAAGAGATGTTCTCCTATCACATGAAAAAAAAAAAAACGCACAAACAACAACAATAACAAAAAACTAAAAGAAAAGACACGAGCTGCGTCTCTCCATCCTGTGGCAGGCCAGAAAAAAGTTAATTAACCATCAGGCCCCTCCCTCGTACCTTCATCCTGAATTACTCTCCGCAGGCTGATGAGATTTTCAGCTTGTTTTTCATCCGTGTGTCATCGGAATGTTCGCGTCTTCTTTACGACTCAATTGGGATTTATACACTCCTCATGTTAACTACTCAAGCAGGATGAGATATGTGTGTGTGTGTGTGTGTGTGTGTGTGTGTGTGTGTGTGTAGGGTTTTGACACTTCCTGTACTTTGAGAACGCTATGATCTTACAGGAAAATAATGCACACAGCATGGTGTGATGCGGCTCGATACAGTTCCTGTAGTGTTTTATTCCTCTTACACCACAGCATTAACTAATGATCCTCTTTACAACCATCATAACCATTATCCTCATCATCTTCATCCTTCTCCTCATCATATTTATCCTCGTCCTCCTCCTCATCATGTTCTTCCTCTTCATCCTCCTCCTCATCACCTTCAACTCCCCCCTCCTCCTCCTTTTCACCATCCTAATTACCACCATCATAACCATCATCCTCATCCTTTTTCTCTTCTTCATATTTATCCTCCTCGTCATCCTCTTCCTCCTTTTCGTCTTTCTCCTCATCACCATCCTCATTATCCCCATCTTCATCCTTTTTCTCTTCTTCATATTTTTCCTCCTCGTCATCCTCTTCCTCCTTTTCACCTTCAACTTCCGCTCCTGATCACCCTCATCACCATCCTCACTACAATCATCATAACCATCACCCTCATCATCACCATCTTCATCCTTCTCTTCATATTTTTCCTTGTCCTCATCTTCCTTCTCATCACTATCAACTCCCCCCTCCTCCTCATCACCACCCTCTTCATCCTCTTTACAAACATCATAACCATTATCCTTATCACCACCATCTTCATCCTTCTTCTCTTCATACTTATCCTCCTCCTCATCATCATAATGTTCTTCGTCCTCTTCATCCTCCTTCTCATCACCTTCCACACCCCCTCCTCCTCCTTATCACTATCAACTTCCCCGTACACATCATCATCCTCATCCTTCTCCTCTTCATATTTATCATCCTTCTCATCCTCATCTTCATCCTCATCAGTTGACTTATCAACTATTTCTTTTAACACTGAAGCTACTTTTACCATCACAATGTTACAATGAAACTTAAACTCCACAAACACATTTTTAGAGTAAAAGATGACTTCTAAAGGAACAGAGCCAACTTGGACTTCAAAGAAGCCCAGTTTTTCTAATTTTAATAATTCTGATTTAAATAAAAGCAGTTTGTGAGACACTTTGAAGGATGAATAACGAAGGCTGACAGACGCCCACTGACACAAAAAAAAGCTCATATTTATCCTGTGTGTGTGTGTCTGTGTGTTTAAGAAAACAACTCAAAACTCCAAAAAGATGGTTCCTGAGTGGTGTAGGGAGAAACGCAAGAAATGCAAGAGAGAGAGAAAGAGAGCAAGAGAGAGAGAGGTCTCTTGTTTCTCCTCCTCTACTTTAGGGATAATTAGTGAACTCCTGAACTGTGCTGAGATCCTGCCAGCAGCCAGTCAGCAGCAAATCAACGACTTCAACGCCAAATCAAAAGAAATCGTCTCGTCTGTGCATAAACATGAGAGGAGAGGCTTCTGCCAGCTGACACCTCTCTCCTGTGAACTCTCATCCTCGAACCCACACACTCACACTCACACACACACACACACACACACACACACGCACACACACACACATCACACAATCTCACATTTTATCATCTTACCTGACATTAAAGGACCTCTTTAAAGCCTTAGATGTTTCAGAATTATCGAGTCACCCCACTGCAGTGTCAACAATGAAGGAAGAGAGACGTTGAGCTCTTTGCTGACAGGGTCATCGATTTGTTCTAGCGGATTTGTTCATCTTGTTCCTTTTAAACTTTTAAACCATTATTACAGCTCACAGACCTCTGATAAATGATACTAATGGGAAGTGTGCCACTGCTCGTTATTAAGGTGAGACACTCGGGGAGGGAAGTAAAAATCAGCTGACAAAGAAAACGCTGAACTGGTGAAACAATGAGAGAAAAGAGGAAAGGTAAAATAAATAAATAAAAAAAATAGCAAACAAATTAAAAGTTGTTGGTAATTTTTAAGTTTGTGTATTTATTATTGTTGTTGTTGTTGTTGTTGTAGTGGTATTGTTGTTGCCACTTTTTAAGCCCCTGTCACATACATTGCACTCCACATGTACAACAGAAAATGGGGCAAATTTCTAGGACAGTTGTGTGCCTGTCACATGAAAGTTACCTGTTTTGCCATCGTAGGATTCCGTCGAAGAATTTCATATGCTTTTTGAATCATCAGGATCATACGGTTTGCTTACAATAATCCTACGGTTTCTCGTCTTAAAACCCACATGTCTTCCTTATATATCCACGTGGATCATATGGCATTTTGACGACAGTGTTAAAAAGAAAAAAAGAGGATCTTTTTTGTTTTGCAACAATCACACCACATCGTGCAATTTGTCGTACACACCTGATTTATTTTTGGCCATGACAGATGCACAACAACTACACAGTTTTCAAATCCAACTCACCCAAAGCTACATCAGTCCGTTCTGTCATAGCGCTGATAAAATTCGTACAAAATGAATGAATGAAAAAATAAATAAATAACTAAATAAGCAAAAGGGTTTTATGAAAGGAGCTTTGGGTATACAGCACCTTAAATGGGTAGATGGATGTATGGATGGATGAATAGATAGATAGAAATATAGCAGCATAGATAGATAGATAGATAGATAGATAGATAGATAGATAGACAGCAGAACATGGCATGAGAATCTTGGCAACTACAGTGTTTGCATCACAAATCTGCGCACCAGTCCTGTGAAGGTCCATGTTCTGTCTGTTCTCCTGACTTTCACACCCCTTTCCTCGTTATTGCAAATCAATGAAATAATTTGAAACAGGGTGTAAGGTAACAAGTTGGACCAATCAGGTCACTCCTCATCGTGGTTCTGCTAGCTCACTGTTTTCAAGAGAACCAGAGATTGGGTCTCGGGGCCTCGTCCGGATCTAAAGACAGCATTCACGCTACACCAGATGTACCGAACTCTCCAGTCAAAGACTAGCAAAGTGTGAAAATAAGCAAGGTATTATTATTACTTTTTTCCCCATATCCACTGCTGTAAAGTTTGTTTTTCTCATCCAGTAGCCTAAACTTATTTGCATTTGCGTTTTTTGTAAGTGTACACCGTGTTACACTCAACTGTGCAAGCAACAACAGACAGTAAATTTACTCTTAATGTATTCTGAACAACGAGTTCAAATTTGTCAATAAAAAAAGACATCTAAACGGATTATTAAAGGTGACACCAACCATAATCATGACATTACAAGTAAACAAAAAAGAAAAAGAAAGACTGGAAGAAAGAGAGACATCCACACTGTCCTGCCTCTATACTGTATATTTGTTCAGTCTTAAGTAAAACATCTTCTATTCACGTGTCCTAATGGGCCAGGTGATTTTAATAAATACAAAGAAGCCGCCAGGCCGTATTGTATCACACTAAGGCCAAGGGAGTACGCACGTCTCCTTCCATTCCCCGTAAGCCCTAATTGGCCCAGTCAACAATAACGTAGCCGGATCAGCTTTATGCACTCAGACACGTCCATTTGTTAAACAACCTCCAGTGTTTGAAGAAGACAGATGAAAAGGGATGCTAAGACAACTGCATTAGAGCTCGCTGGTCATGAAAAAAAAAATTGAAATACGCCGCTTCATTAAAATGATAATACGCTGAAAAGCCAGCATCCCGAATGCCCTGCTCTCTGAAGTATACCGAGTCTCCAGCAGCGAGACAGGCGGACTGTCATCAGAGGAGACAGGTCATTTACATTCATGATAAAATGATCTTGCATTTTTTATTTGTCTTGGAAATTAAAGACTTACTTAATCATTGTGGATGGAAGCACTGTCCCGCGCAACGTAGTCATGTGTTTCTGATCGCATTAGGACTGATGTGGCGTGGCGTGATGGATATTTAATAGTCGACCTGTCCCTGTGGATCATGTCATTCGCCCTGATGATGCGACTCTCTCCTTTACTCTCCTCGAGCACCCCAGCAGCTTCAAGATGGCTTTCATGATTAGGCTGATCATGGAGAGTGGAAGAGGAGAAGAACCATCATGTAAAGTGCCTTCATCTGTAGAGGTGAGCCATGCTAATGACCTGCAATGCAGCACAATGATGCGTGGGGTATTCACGCTACACGGATCCTCTGCATAAAATCCAACATCAACAAACAGGCAGTAGCTGAAAATGTTTCTCAAGTGTTACTGACACTTCTAGCTTCCTTAACACTATCTGTTCTGCTTGGAGCTTTTCTGAAAGAAACTTTCAGGGTTTCACCAGAGAAACAAACCCCAAGAACCCTTTAGGATAGTGAAAAAAGGTTCCTCAGAGGGTCATTGGATGTTGAAGGGTTCTAATTTCCTAAATACACTGTGTTCTGCTTAGGGTGGTATGATGGTGTATTGGTTAGGACGTCCAGGTCACAGCAAGAAGGCCTCGGGATCTAGTCCCGAGCTCTGCTAGGGTGTTTCTGTGTGGAGTTTGCACGTTCTCCCTGTGCTAGTGTGGGCTTCCTCAGGATACCGTAGTTTCCTCCCAGAGTCCAAAGACATGCGCATTAGACTAAGTGGCTGTTTCGAATTACCCCTAGGTGTGAGTGTGAGTAGTGGTGTGTGTTGACCCTGTGATTGCCTGGTGAGCTGTTCAGGGTGTACCCTGAACTGGACTTCTGATCAGAAGGTTGTGAGTTTGAATCCCAGTACTGCTGAGCTTGATCAAGGTCCCTAATTTTCAAGCTTCTGCCAAATGGATAAATATAAAAAAGCTACAGTTCTAGCGGTTGTTATACTATGCTACAGTATAGGTGCCAGACAGCACCAAACTTCATCAAATGTGTTTACAACCCTTACGACAATATTTCTGGATGATATAGTCCAAGAGCCACACAAGCAGCTAATCACAATGGCTGCTCTGAGAGTGCATGATAAGAATGAGGGGCAGCACTCACTGAGCTCTCTTTCCTCCCTGCAGTCTGAAACAGATGATGGGCCATCTGGAAGAGGACAATGCTAATCACAGGGATGCCGGTGTGGATGAATGGCCAGCCTGAGCTCTCGCGACGTCGAGTGGCTCGTCCCACAATGCCGAGTGTCGGCCTGCCAAGTCCAGTCCTGTGCACTGGCCCGGCCTCTTTCCTGTACCCACTCTGTCGCCAAAAAGCCACGGCGCACGTGCCGCTTCCTGTCGATTCAGGAAGTTTTTGGTTGTGGTCCCAACTGCCGACAAATGGGCAGTGACTTGGGTGTTTAGTCATTTCCTACTTCCTTATTGGAGTTGTTCATCAATTGCCATTCTTTGAATTGTGACTGATGGGTCACATCTGCAAACTTTCGAAGGGGTTTTGTTTTGGTTCAGTTTCCTTCCATCAGAATTTCATTTCTTTCATCTGTTTTCTTTTCCTTGTGCTAGCTGTCAGATGGTTCAATTAAATTTAATTATGATGGTTAACATCTTGTAGAATGATAGAGGTTCTGAAAAAAAGATTAGAGGAATTTTAAGAGTTTTGCATCTCGCAGTGATTAAAGCGGTAACACACATTCAGTGGTCAGATCTCCTGAGCACGACAATCACACGCCATAAAGTTTAATGGACGATTACCTACTCATGAGACACTATATTATACATGGGTGTGGCCCAAATAGGCTTCACATGGGGCTACGTAAAATACAGAAAGGTGAAAAACCAAACAAACCTCCGTCGGATCGCCATCAGTTATTAACGTTTACTGCGTAAGGAAATTGCCGTTTGATTCCTCTGTCTTGCGAATATGTGGGAGCAAATCAGAATGTATACATTCTTTATGAGCAAATACAAGCCAGCACAGGGTCCGAGCAGCGTACCGAAGACGAAGCCTGGCCTCGTACTCCAGCTGTTTCTGGAACCGCACTCGACTGTCATTTACCATCAGTGTTGTTCCTAATCTGAAGATTTTAGCAAGGTCTTTTATCCACTTGAGATGCTTCCCAGGTCCCGTGCTACTGCTTGACATGTCAGAAGGACTATGTTCATCTAAGTGTGTGTTTTGTTGATTTGTGAGCAGTGGTAGCAGCAGGAGCAGCTGTGCTGTTGTGGCCATGGTGTCCCCTGATCTCTCTCGGCTGGGTGAGTCCTTTCAGAAAGCCGTAAGTTATAATTAGATGGAGGAGGCCTGGTGGAGGTGACCTCATGTTCAGCGGTTTGGGCGTATTTACAACGATGAACAATATACAATGCCACCGGCTGAAATTATAGGGAGTGGTGGTAGAACACAGTGGAGGGAAAAAAAGGAAAAGAAAATTCTTGTAATTTGGAACTTGTTAAAAAAAGGAATGGGATGAAAGCTGGAAAAGCCAGATTGTCAGCCCCTTCTACCTCTATTTCTGACTCGATGCCCTATTTAAAATAGACATCATGGTTATTCCTCCCATTTACGTAAAGCCAAAAGCAAAAAAAAAAAAAAAAAACCCTGAGCATCTAAACCTCCAACCAGGCCTGAGTTAAAAAAAAACAACACAAAAGTTATGCCTTGATTTTACCCAGGACCTTTCAGCTTGAGGATATGACTAACTACTGCTTCTGCAGTATTACTAATAATAAAACAAAGGTTAAAGTAACTTTATCTTTACTTTAAGTATCGGTATGATCAAGATGACTGTTACTTGAATCCTGGATGTAATCGGACACCATTAGTGCACATCTCAAAGATTAAAACAAACAAAATTCACTATAAAAAGGTGAGAAAAAGAAGCAGCTCATCGGAGGTTCTTCACATTTGGATGATGTCTTCTTGCCAAAAAACGTGGCTGAGAGATCAGAGAAAATGATCAGAATAAGCCCTGAAGTGTGACATGCCCCCTAGTGGAAGGAGATTTTAATCAGGCAGGTGTATAGGAGGTATGCTGGTGAGTACATGAACAATGTTGCTTGCTTAGAAATTCACAACTAACTGGATAACTTTTAAATTCAAAGAAAAACAGATAATTCCAAAAAGAACTCAAAGTTTTTCAGATTTGACCTGCGTGCTGGTGGAAAGCAATTCATATTTACACATATGACTTCTCCATGCCGCTAAACAATGACACATATCTGTGTCAGCATTTAACAACAAATGCCAGAGTTACTTCATTGTTGAAGCACCTTTTAGATTCGACCTGGCCCCTAATGACTCTTAATCTTGTAGATGAAGGCACACAGGTGTGTATATGAAAAATCTTTGTGACAATCCCTAAAACAAAACCAACAAGGGCACTTGAAGAGCGCAAACCTCTGCCAAGCCCAGCAATCTTTCCCCAGACCCTATGTTCCTCAGACCCTGTTTCCCAGTACATATGTTCCCACTCCCTATGTTCCCCATTCCCTATGTTTCCCACTCCCCATGTTCCCCAGTCCCTATGTTCACAATAACACACAACACTACCACCACCACCAACAACATTACCACCACCAACAATAATAATAGTACTTTACAGGCATAACAAGCAAACAAAAGTTTATTTCCGAACCAAATCAATAACTTCTAGCTAGAAGTTAAAGGCCAAAATCTTTGCCTCCTGCTTGTCTATGCCAGGCGAGCTTCATCCTAATGCGCCATGACTTTGCAAAGCAGATCTCAGGGTAGGAAATAAAAACCCAGACAACTGCATTACTGTCCGACCTGTCAGGTCCTTTAAATATAGACGAGCTCGCTGCCAAAGTCTTAAAAGCAGAGCTGGCAGGCGAGTGGAAGCTGCCAGTGACAAAAGCTCGTCATTTGGCGAGCTGCGATTTTAGCCGACAAAAATGGCCTTTTAAGCATATTTTTATACATTCAAGAGCAGTTCATTCTGTTCACCATGAATCAATAATAAGCAGTGAGCTGCCCACCTGGCATACAATTATCCACCTTGGAGAAGCTCTGCTGTCATACCGATGCGTGTGGAACTGAAAGTGCTGTCAGGTGTAATGGCGTTCAGACCACCGAGCCCTGAACAATCCAGGAGGAACAAAAGCGCATGCCCATGTTGCTTACACACACAGGGCTGTAGCGTAATCATATTCTACTTCCTGCTCAGCAGTTGGAAGTTCTGATGTGATCTCACTAATCGAGGCCACACTTTTAAACTTAAATTATACAATATCATTCAAGGTATACTATTTTAAAAATATTTATGGGCTTACAGACCCTTTCACATGCTTGTTACAGTATAATACTGAGTGGCTGAGTGGCTGAGTGATTCTGGGTTACAATTTAGAATTTTATTATATTTTATTATAGCACATTCCTGAGTGTTTTATTCCTCCTATATTATAACAATTGTTTGTTATTAAGGGATAACACACTGCACTTTTCATTCATTATTAGTTAACTCCTGTTCTTTCCTGCATATTATAGCAGCTATAAACAGTCTTTTCGTTTATGTTATTAAAATTAGTTTTTTTGCCCCTCGGGGGGGGGGGGGGGGGATCCCCTCACAGCATGCTATGTAATGTCACCACACACCATGTATTGTCAAAGAAACAAACAAACAAAAAAATTAAAATAAAAAAAGCCACACATTACTGACACTAACACTGGAGACTCCTTTTATAAATGATACAGTAATAAACAGTGGTTGAGAAACAATTTTATATAGAGTACATTATTATATCCCCATGATGTGCAGCTGTACTATTGTCAGAGCCTATGTTATAGAAAGTTAATCCGTACCTCCCAGACCAATCAATACCCAGGATTCAGTATTGCTGTGGTACACATATTCATCATCTACTCAGGGTTTTTTTTTTGTACAAAATCTTAAATTGTGCCTGACATATTCTATAGCAGGAAAACAAAGAAAACTCTGCTGCAGGTAATTTCAGGTAAATGATGTGATTACATTTTTCAGTAAATTGTGGAACTCATTTCAGCAGAAAGTTGGAATGCGGGGAGGTAATGGAGCAGGAGGAGTGCTGCTGCTGCTCAACGCCCCCTGATGTGCAGGCCTTTTGGAGCGGGTCCTAATAGAGGAGGAAAATATTGGGCTGAGGGCAATGGGAGTCGCTCCAGCTGTTCCTCTGCCTGGACAATAGCAGATGTTGAAGTGCCACAGATCTCCTTACGGATCCTGGAAGCCATATCAAATACCTGAGAGCTAAAGATCACTGGTCAAAATGTGTGTGTGTGGATATAACACTTTCAACTAAAACTAATGAAAATAAAATACAGCATAGAAATGTGTAAAGGGGTATGGGTCGATAAGAGTAAACTTCTCAGGCTGAGACCATATGGCACAAACACTGCACAAATGTTGCATAAACATGACACTAATACTGCACCAAAACCAAAGTCAAGTATTAGATAAATACTAAAGAAGTTTTGCATAATCATTGCACAAATACTGCACCCAACCAATTAATAAAATTACACAAAAACTGTATGAATACTACAAGAATAATAACTAAACAAATACTGTACAAAACAAATACTGTACAAACACTGCACAAACTCTATACAAATCCAAACAACATTACAGCATAAATACTAAACAAAAAGCAAAAAAAAAAGCAAAACCAGTACTGTACATAAAGAAACACTAGACAAATACTGAAAATACTCCCAATAAATACTTCGGCATGAACACTGCATAGATACTACACAAGAACTGCCCCAAACATGTATTGTAAAAACACTACACAAATACAGTATAAAAACTGCATGAAAACGGCATTATTAAAATATTGTACAAAACCAAACACTACGCAAATACTGTACAAAACCAAACACAAACACAAATACTGTACAAAACCAAACACAAATACTGTACAAACACAAACCCAAACACTACAAAAACTGTACAAAACCAAACACAATCTCCACACAAATACTGTACAAAACCAAACACAAACACCACATAAATACTGTACACAACCAAACACAAACTATACACAAATACTGTGCAAAATCAAACACGAATACTACACAAATACCATACAAAACCAAAGAAATATTACATAAATACTGCATAAAACCAAACATAAACACCCCACAAATACTAACCAAACACAAACACCACACAAACACTGTGCAAACACAAACCCAAACACAAATTCTGTACAAAACCAAACACAAACAACACACAAAAACCGAACAAACACAAACACTACACAAATACTGTACAAAACCAAAAAAAACCCACCACACAAATACTGAAAAAAACACAAACACTACACAAATACTCTATAAAACCAAACACAAACACTACACAAATACTGTATAAAACCAGACACAAACACTACACAAATACAATACAAAACCAAGCACAAACACCATACAAATACTGTACAAAACCAAATACAAACACCACACAAATACTGTCCAAAACAAAACACAAACACCACACAAATACTGTACTAAACCGAACACAAATACAGTGTAAAACCAAACAGAAACGCTACACAAATACTGGACAAAACCAAGCACAAACACCACACAAATACTGTACACAACCAAACACAAAAACCACACAAATACTGTCCAAAACCAAACACAAACACAACACAAATACTGTTCAAACACAAACCCAAACACTACACAAATTCTGTACAAAACCAAACACAAACATGACACAAATACTGTTCAAACCCAAACACTTCACAAATACTATCCAAAACCAAACACAAACACCACATAAATACTGCGCAAAACCAAACACAAAGTATACATAAATACTGTACAAACCAAATACAAACACCACACAAATACTGAACAAACACAAACACAAATACTGTTCAATCACAAACCCAAACACTACACAAATTCTGTACAAAACCAAACACAAACACTACACAAATACTGTTAAAACCCAAACCCAAACACTACACAAATACTGTACAAAACCGAGCACAAACACCACGCAAATACTGAACAAACACAAACACTATATAAATACCATACAAAACCAAGCACAAACACCACACAAATACTGTACAAAACCAAACAGAAACACTAAACAAATACCATACAAAACCAAGCACAAACACTACACAAATACTGTACAATACTAAACAGAAACACTACACAAATACTGTATAAAACCAAACCCAAACACTACACAAATACCTTACAAAACCAAACAAAAACACCACACAAATACCGTATAAAACCAAACACAAACACTGCACAAATACTGTCCAAAACCAAACCCAAACACTACACAAGTATTGTACAAAACCAAGCACAAACACCACACAAATACTGTACAAAACCAAACACAAACACCACACAAATACTGTCTAAAACAAAACACAAACACCACACAAATACTGTACAAAACCGAACACAAATACAGTTTAAAACCAAACAGAAACGCTACACAAATGCTGTACAAAACCAAACCCAAACACTTCACAAATACTGTCCAAAACCAAACACAAACACCACATAAATACTGTGCAAAACCAAACACAAACTATACATAAATACTGTACAAACCAAACACAAACACCACACAAATACTGAACAAACACAAACACAAAAACTGTACAAAACCAAACACAAACACCACACAAATACCATACAAAATCAAACACAAACACCACACAAAAA
>JAQMYF010000017.1:16321546-16335075 GCA_030014195.1 Neosilurus mollespiculum | reverse complement strand
CACAAATATTGTACAAAACCAAACGCAAACACTACACAAATACTCTCCAAAACCAAACACAAACACTACACAAATACTGTACAAAACCAAACACAAATACTGTATAAAACCCAAACACAAACTCCACACAAATACTGTACAAAACCAACCACAAACACTATACAAATACTGTACAAAACCAAACACAAACACTGTACAAAACCAAACAAAAATACTGTACAAAACCAAACACATACACTACACAAATACTGTACAAGCCCAAACACAAACACTACATGAATACTGTTCAAAACCAAACACAAACACCACACAAATACTGTTCAAAAAACATTACACAAATACTGTACAAACACAAACACCACACAAATACTGTACAAACACAAACACAAATATGGTATAAAACCAAACACAAACACCACCGAAATACTGTGCAAACACAAACACTACACAAATACTGTAGAAAACCAAACACTACACAAATTCTGTTCAAATCCGAACACAAACACCACACAAATACTGTATATAACCAAACACAAGCACTACACAAATACTGTAAAAGCCCAAACACAAACACTACACAAATTCTAAACAAATACTGAATTACAACATAAATTTTGTAACTCTATTAAACCTATATATAACCAAATACATAACCAAACAACAACCCTACATAATTATTGTACAAAACTAGACACCACACAAATACCGCACAAAAAACACTACACAGATACTGTACAAACCAAACACAAACACCACACAAATACTGTATAAAATCGAAGCCAAGCACAAATACTACAGAGGTTCTGCATGAAAACTATACATATTCTTTACAATTACTGAACCATCACAAACATACTGTAAATATTACACAAAACTGTATAAATACTACAAAAATAAAAATAAACAAAATGACTGTACAAACCAAACATTTCACACATACTCTACTAAACTAAATTAAATAGTACACAAATACTATACAAAACCAAACAAAATAAAGCTGCAAGCAGATTAAAATCACTATCAGATATTGTGTCCAAAAATAACAAATATTTCATTATCAAATTAAAATAGCAGACATTTTATGGAAAAGTTACAGGTATTTTATTGCAAGTCTGGAAAAGTTATATAAGCCTGCCAACTTTTATAGCTCCAGGTGAAACACACTACTCAGGCTGCTTTGTTTATATATTGTAGGGGGAGCTATCGAGTCAGTTTGCCACATCTCCGTGCAAGATCCATGTTTGGCCTCTCATTATTTTCGCAATGTAGCACAATCAGTTTTACAAAGTTTGAGCAGTTTTAGCAGTTTTGTAGCCAAATTTGAGGATCTGGTCAACCTGGTAGTAGCACATCAAAACATAAATAAATATAATATATCAGTTTTTGTTGTCAGTAGGTGATGCTATTCCTGTGATCAAATATTGGCATGTAGGTGTCTTCAGGCCAACGTACTTATCAAATATGTGAAGTTCTAGAAGATTGGACAATCTATATTTAAATTACAACAGCTTTCTCTTTCGTGGAAAAACATAAAAATACGCCATGGCACCACAGATGAGAACAGAACAAACACTATATATATCCAAACACTACGGAAATTCTGTACAAATGCCACACAAATAAAACACAAAAAAATTTTATGACTGTTATGCAAATACTATACAAAACCAAACACACACTAAAGAAATACTGTACAAACTGGCCAAATACCAGTACTACTTGATTTATCATTGAATAAAATATTTTTTCTTTGAAATGTTGATGTGAGTTCAGGGTTTATGGTGCCTGTCTGTCCTCTGTCTGTAAAATGCTGCACATTAATCTCATGCAGAAAAAATAAAGAAAGGAAAGAATTAAAAAAATATAAATGTGGGAATATGAATGAGTGTAGAGGAATGTGCACAGACCTGAAGTGCTCTGAGCAAAGCTGACGTTTAATATTTAATTAAACTGCATTTTCATCGACAAACAGAAAAACTAAAATAAAAACAGTACTCGCTGATTGACAGTCTGTCTTTACACCATTAAATAATTTGCTCATCAAATCCGAGTGCCGTAATTACATTAACATTCGTGATGGATTATTTATCCTGATAGTTCTTTGCTAGTCCTGTAAATAAACATATGAGCCGCTACTCATGATTGGTTTTATTGTAAACAGAAAAAAATAGGGCGGCTGTAATTAAAAAATATTTTAATAAAATGTACGTGTTGCGAATCGGAGCCCATCTGCTCTGATACAAGCGGTGAGGATGACTCACGGTGGGTCAGAGGAGTGTGAAAACTGATTAATAACCTGATGGGCAGGACACTCGCATTAGAGTGGAGAAGGTAAGCAAAGAGAAGAGGAAGAATTCAGGCTTTAATGTGTTTAAAGCTTTCAGGTTGTCAAAATTTATTTAAAAGAATTTCAGTGACAAAAGTGTCAGAAAGCTGCATGACAAGCATCACGGAAACCCAACTCACAAGTGAGTGAAGTGTTGGAGCTGAAATCTACACTATGACACAGTTAAAGGCAAAGAAATAAAAAGTCATGAAGTCATAAATTCCTGTCGTTCTCATCATTTATGGCAGTGCTCCATGTTAGAGAGCCATTACCCCAGAAACGGTAATTTTTTCGGTCCTCGTTTGTCCATTTGCGTCGACCATCTGTGTGTCCTGCAGGCCGAGCGAGGCGTTCAGGAGTCAATGACTTGCTGGGCATGTCATCCTTTTCCCAATCATTTACCAGCTTCAATTAGACCTCGTTGCTTGTCATCTGTGTCTCGGTGTGGAGTTAATGTATTAAAACGACTAATAGTTTGCATTAAAACATAAATACACACAACACTAACTGATCATCATTCTGCTGCACTCTGGGATAAACATTTTCTTTTGGCCAGACAAATTTGGAACAAACCTGTTTGACAGGCCCGCATTAGCCCAGAACAAATGTGGAGACGAGGGGAAATTGTTCGACACACTGGCAGCAAAAAGAGTGAGAGTGAAAGTGAGAGAGAGAGAAAGAGAGAGAGAGAGAAACGCTGCAAGTGAACCCTTTAGAGCAACCATCCTTTAGCGTCGGGTAATGGCTCCTCGTTGTTAGGTTCAATAGAAAAAGCTATTCATACTGTTGTGTGATTGAAAAGAAAATTGAATCCTTTTGATTTTATAAATGTGTCTATTACTGCATTTGCACACCAAATTTCAAAGGAAATTATAGAGAAACGAGTGATTCTCCCAGAGGAAATGCCTCGATGGGATGACATTTTGAATTCCAGCCTGAACATCAATATACTGTACGAACGATAGAATAACTCCAAAACCATACCATTTTTTTCTCAGAGTAAATAGGGCTGAAAGGCTAAAATTGCAACACTGCATATAAATATAAATGTTAATGCACAGATAGTTCCTTCTTTATTTGCCGTGAAGTTATGAGAAACTCTCCGCTGTGTGGTGCAGAAATTCTCCCGAGAAAGAAAAAGGCACAAACATGTACAAAGTGCAGAAACACTCGCCGTCTGTGCACTCAGCCAAATACTAAAGGGGCCTTTTGATAGGAATTGGGCTTTAGACAAAATGGCAGTGTTGTACGTTTTACAGGGTATTAAATAAACAGCAAACAGAGTTTCTGAGTTTCCAAATTGGAACACATTCAGACGAAGTGTGTGTTCATGGCTGTTCAGTCTAAACATTTACATGCTGCTGCTCTCTGCAAAAAAAAAAAAAAAAAAAAAAACCTAACCTGGAAACATCACGCTGCAAACGGTAAAGTAGTTCTGATCCTGATTGTTTATGTCTTATTATTGTTCAGCACTTTGGCTAAAAGTCTGCTGTTTAAAATGTGTTAAAGTGATGAAGCATTTTTATCATTCCTCCAACAATACTTGTGTATTTCTTATTTTCTTTAAATACTTGTTTATTCCAACTGAACCAATGATTTTACATTAAGATCTATAAAACAATGACACACCATCCATTCTATTCTATTCTATTCTATTCTACTTTCACGAACAAACTGAAGAAAAAAATGTCCCCCAAAAATTATTTTCTTCATGCTTTACTCACACATGTACAACTTTACTGTTTTCCCAAATGTCAGTCAGGTGTTAACAATCAAGCAGGACATATGTATGTTTAGCCACACCCCCTAAATTCTATAAAAGGCTAATAGATCTGAAAAGAAAAAAATGGCAAGTAAATAGCAAAATCCTTCTGTAATTTTCCAGTTCAATCTCTGAAGCATCAGCTACCTTAACCTTGGTCTTGCATAGCCAGAATGGGAGATACATAGCCACATGGTAGACAGCTATATATTTTTTTCTTTTTTTTGCCTTCCGAGGGCCAACCAGCATTGTCACATAAATGTTCCATGCACTTCCTTCCGAATATGTGACAACCAGGAGCTACCTTGAGAACCAAGAGGGTATGGCTTCTATTCACGGAAAGTTTGGGCATGTTGAAATTTGCCGTGGGTCAGAGTCGAATCAATCCATTTCCGTGGAAGTAAAAATGTACAAGAAACAGCATCTGCCCCATATGCATTGCAGTTACTGCCAGTGGACATGACGGATGTGACACACGCAGCACAGATGCTCTCATTACTCAATCAAGTACAGATTTCCTCCACCCATATTTTTGTGACAGACCTCTTCCTAAATCTGCTGAAATTTTCACCGAATAGCTGCCGTAATCCCAGCAGCGATTCTCATGTATCAAGTGGGTATATCAGACCTTTAAATAGAAATACACTAGCTCCCCTGTCTTTTAAAGGGTGCTATTATTTTTGTTTTATTAAAACAGCTAGTCTTGTTTGCCTTCTTTCACCTCATTAATATGTATGACCAATTAAAAACAGAAAAAAACTTTGTTAGGGCGGCGTGATGGTGTTCTGGTTAGCACTTCCATCTTACAGCAAGAAGGCCTGGGTTTGATTCATGGGCTCGGGTGTTTCTGTGTGGAATTTTCATGTTCTACCTGTGCTTGCATGGGCTTTCTCTGAGTACCGTGTTCCTCCCACAGTCTAAAGACCTGCACATTAGGCTAATTGCCTGTTCCAAATTGCCCCTAGGTGTGAGTGTAAATGGTTTTGAGTGTTTTGGCCTGCAATGGTCTGGTGAGCTGTCCAGGTTGTACCCCACCCTCGTCCAGTGTTGGCTGAGATGGGCGGCAACCTCCCCACAACCCCAATTATGATTATGTGGCTTAGAAAATGAATCTTTGTTAGTTTGTTGGGTAAGTAAATAAACTATTCAAATGTAACAGAAATAAATAAAACCACAGTAACTTATGGACAGTTGTATGATTTGAGGTATAAATCAGACAAAGCTCATGACAGCCCTCTTTGCAAATTTACACAAATGCAAGAATGAAACAATATACCCCATGTCCTCCTCATAAAGAATCTTGAACAATCTACCATCATGTTCATACTGAAGCTAGCTGGCTAATTAACTAATAGCCAACTAGCTTGGGGTAGTTGTGTGAGTGAGTTGTGTGTAATGTCATCACTGGATCTTCCAGAATGTACCACAGCCTACAAATCTGTTTGTTCTTACACTCAATTACATACTGTATCAACATGAAGTATCCACTCAGTGTGAAGTGTCGGAAGTGACCCAGCATTATTTTAATTTTGTTTAATCAGTTTATCCTGATTCCCACTTCCTGCATATTGCTGTGTATATTAAATGCTTATCGCCTGACATCCAGCCTGATGATCACTACAAGTTTGATTCTGCCTTCACTGTTTACTAAAATACTTTAACTGCATTTGTATCCACCTTCAGTTCTTACTTGATGCCAAGTTTCGATTTTTGTAATTCTTGTGCTTCTGCTACAAAACCAAACTTGTAAAACAAAATATAATTTAAGTAAATTAGGAAGCTAGGTTCCCATACAGGTTCTGTGGGTAAAATTGTTTCCGATTTTGAGGTCCTCTGACCTGATTGGTTAAAATTGTTAGTACCAAGCAAGTCACCGGGTTCAGAGTTCCATTAAAGAACGTTTTTATTCTGTGAAATAACTTGACTGTAATTTAATCTAAAAACTAAATAAAAAAAGACATTTTACATCACATGGAAGCTCAAGTCTCTATTAGACTGTGCGTAAATATAATTAACAACATATTCAATTCCCACCAAAACAAACTTCAATGGTTTGAACGATGACCAGAAATTGAATAAAGTCAACAGATTCAGGTCACGTGTAATTGAATATAAACTGTTCTGTGATCTGTGTGTTGCACTACACCATAGTGGTATTCACTCACTCTGATAAATACATTTATACACTGAGTGATGCACATATTTCACACATTTCATGTAGCTCGCTCACCATAATGCGGCTTTTTTTGAAGCTTCAGCAAATGCTTATAATAACGCCTTTTAGATGCATCTGTAGTAATCACGGATATTCAAATGGAACGACGTCTCAGACACAGCAGCACAAGTCACCGAGAAACTCGTGAAAAAAAAACTAACAAAAGAAAAAAAAACCTGGTTTAACCGTCACTCTGCCCAACAGCGGCCTCTGAGCCATCGGCAAAACCATGCGTATAATAATTACTACAATTCAAAGGCAGCAAAGTTATTATTTTTCTTCTGTAAAAAAAAAAAAAGAAGAGTTTTTTTTTTTACGCAAAAATCACACAAACTTCACATGGGAAATTTAATTCATTAATTTGTGCAAACAGTGTCACATGTAGTTTAAACACATGTTTCACACAGCTTTTTTTGTATGTAGTACATGAGATTTAAAAAAAAAACACAACAATACAATTTATTTAATTATTTATTTTTAGTCTCCCCCTTGTTTTTCATAGATTTTTTACTTACAATTCAAATATTTTCAGTTCTTTTTTGTCACTGTGAAATAATGTTTTGCACATACGGTTTTAATTCCACATGATGAATTCAGAAAATGAATGAATGAATGAATGAATGAATTCCTTTTTTCATGTGATTTTTTTTTAAAGCACAAAACATTTATATTTACATATAACCGTAAAATGTCATTTTGCTTTCATGCTATATGTTTTATTTTAATCCAATGATACTCATAAATCCACATGGATTACCCCCCCCCCCACACACACAATTTTAAATATTATATACTGTACTATTTTTATTATTTTCTTCCCTGCTTTCCCAACTTTCTGTTATCTGCAGCAATTTGTATTCTTGTACTGTAAAAGTACTAAATTGCTTTATAAACTAAATCCTCACGTTGACAAAGACTTCATGCTTCTTGGAGGAGTTATTATAAAAATCAAATTAACTTCATTAGCAAAACATCCACAGAACAAAAACAGCAAAATGTTTTTAAAATCTGGAATTTTACATTAATTTAATATTATAATAGAGAGAGAGAGAGAGAGAGAGAGAGAGAGAGACAGAAATAAAGTGAGTAAGTGAGAGAGAAAGACTGAGTGAGAGAAAAAGTGAGAAAGGGAAAGAAAGAGAGATATAGGGGAGAGAGAGAGAGAGAGAGAGAGAGAGAGAAAGAAAGTGTGAAGGAGAGAGACATATAAAGGGATTAAAAGAGAGATAGAAAGAAAGAGAGAAACTCATTATTTACATCCTTCACACTTTTTTGAGTGTACTCCATGCATCACAGCTTTTTCCTCTTTTTTGAAGGTGAGAAAAAAGATAAGTGACAACGTGTAGGCTGTTCGATGTTCACATGAGGGGGATATGATCCAAGGACAAGAGCTAATTTATTAGCATGTGATTAGCGGCAGGGTGATTGAGCAGAGGAGAGGCGTGTCATGACACCGCTGTGGTTGGGTTCAGAAGGAAGGTGGGTGTCGGCGTGGCCCACTTCTGCAAAAGAACCTGTACGTTTGTCTCATCTATTAGCATCTCGCACTGTCACATAGCTGCAGCAATCTCCAACCTTTCTGCATCTCATTCTCAGCTCTCAGGATAGCATTCACTAATTCTGACACGGAGAAGCACACTTGGGAAATGACTCTCTTTCATCCCGCATGCTTCGACAGGTCACTGCGCTTTCACATAATCCAATCAATCAATCAGTGATGAAATGAGAGAGTACTCCTTCGGCGCTAGTAAGCTAGCATGATTTTTAAATGATTTTCTGACTGTAGGAAGATTCCACTGATCGAAGCATGTTTTTCTTTTTTTAATAAACTCAGTATTATTTCCATCTCATAATCAGCTTCTTTGATGAATTTTGGCAAAACTACATTAGGAGAGATTTTTCAGAATGGTGGTTGGGATTGTACTGCTTTGAAATGACATCATGTCTACCTAAAAGACCAATCAGAATCAGCTTCCTGCATATGTCAGCTACTCTTTCAGTTTAACTACAGAAACTATAACGTGACCTCTTTCCTGACGTCTCTTCCTGCCTCTTTTAATCCGATTGTGAAAAAAACTGACTAGTTACAGCTTAATGTATATATCCAAGTGGTTCGCTGTGATCAGGAAATCATATGGTTTATTAGCCCAGTTTTTCATTCATCATCATTCCTTTTCTGAGCCGCTTAATCCTAATTAGGGTCGCGGGGAGGCTGGCGCCCATCTCAGCTGACTCCGGGCGAGGGCGGGGTACACCCTGGACAGCTCGCCAGGCCTTTGCAGGGCCAACACTCACACATTCACACTCACCTAGGGGTGATTTGGAACAGCCAATTAGCCTACTGTTTTTCATAATGTAATAATATCACATATCTTTATAAGGTGAAGTTCTCGACTGTTTCTATGATATATGTGTATAAAATGAGCAGGTCTTCTGCCATGTAACTGGATCGTCTTCTCTAAATTCCATTATTTAACATTTATGTATGATAAGATCAAGCTGTACATCAGCTGATAACTGACAAAACATGTAGCACCAATCAACCATGTATGATCACCTGTTTTACGCCTTTATCCACTGGATTGTGCAACAAAGTTGTTTTATTTTAGGTGTGTCTGCTCCTTTCATTTTAACAAGTAATACACTCACTCACCCACAACTTAATCCTATTAGGGTTGTAGGGAGGCTGGAGACTATCTCAGCCAACACTGGGTGAAGGTGGGGTACACCCTGGACAGCTCACCAGACCATCACAGGGCCAACACACACACACACACACACACACACACACACACTCATTCACACTCACATTCAGACCTAGGAGCAATTTGAAACAGCCAGTTAGCCTAATGTGCACGTCTTTGATCTGTGGGAGGCAACCGGAGGACCAGGAGGAAACCCATGCAGGTAGAGAGCATCGAAACTCCACACAGAAATGTCTGAGCCCAAGAATCTAACCCAGGACCTACAGTACCATTACAACACCATGCTGCCAAAATTAACACATCATTTACAAGTTACATTTTAGCTTGTACTTCTATGCCAACACATGTTAACAAACATTAGCAAATATAACTGCAAAAAATATCATCCATGATTTAATAAAAAAAAGTAAGAGCAATAATACATCATTGAACTTTTGATCATTTATTAACTGTTACTTACAAATAGATTATAGTTTATTTCTGAATATTATATTACAGCATTATCAATCTCTCTAATGCCAGTGAATTTTGTTCTAATGTGTACCAATGTGATTTTGTACAATGTAAATTTTACTAATGTTTTAATTTTACTGCTTGCTTTTTAACTTTAAAACAGACCTGCTGTTCCAAAAAAATTGTTCCATCTCACAATGTTAAAGAACGCCTTAAAAACTAATTCCTGGACCCAGAATGTAATCTGGATCAACTCCGGAATCTAATAAATTCTTTCTTGTTCAAAGCCCCAACTCTGGGAGATATTTAATCAAAAAACTTTTTGCGTAATCGTGCTAACAAATCGCAGGTAAACGTAAACTCCTTAGCAGAGATCATTTCTTCATTAGTAACTAGTGCTAACTTGGCATACTACTACTACTACTACTACTACTAATATTAATAATAATAACAACAACAACAACAAAACAACAACAACAACAATAATAATAATAATAATAATAGTAGTATAAATAAAAAATAATAATAAAAATAAATCCTTGTGATTTTAAATTCAACCCATTTCAGTTTTTCTGATTAATCTCTCACTCTAAACTCTCACTTCCCATTTTCTCATCTTCTTATCCCTCCATCATTCCCCAGAACGATTAGAATCACATTCAGAAATCAAGGCTGTTTTTAATTAAGGTGTGTGGAATGAAGCACTAATTTGATGAGATAAAAGTGTAGTGTATGAAGTGCATTGTGGGAAGTGTGTGCGATATGCATAAGCATGAATATGAATGATATTCGCCCTTGGGTGTTACGAGTTTAGAAGCAATGAATATTTGTCATTATATCAGAGTGGGACTTTGGCAAACAGAGATCAGGAGTGCAAACCCCCCTCCAGCTTCCATATACACACTTCTCACCTCTCTCTCTCTGTCTGTCTGTCTCTCTCACACACACATGCACCACACACACACACGCGCGCGCGCGCACACACACACACACACACAAAGCCGAACAAGCTCTGTCAAACTTGATAATTACACATTCATCACCTCAGAGTTTTGTCTGAGTGATTGGATGGCATCGGGAGAGGGACGCGCTTGTCACGGCGGTATTAACTGTTCCATTAGAACACAGTGATTATGTTAAATGAATCAACGCCGGGGCTCAACACCTTGGCCCGTGAAACCGAGGAAATATTTAGAATCTCTCTCCTGACACTACTGTGAGGAGGGGTGCAAAAGGAGGGGAGGGGGATGGTGGTGTTGTGTGTGTGTGTGTGTGTGTGTGTGTGTTTGAGGTTGTAGATACAAGGTTGAATGCACAAAGAAACTGATTATCAAAAATGTTTTTAATCCAATTCATTTTCCCCACGCAACTGAAATGTGAATGCACCGGATTCATCACAGGGGAGGAAAGAGGGGTAGGAGGGGGCGGAAGAACGGGGGGGAACGAGGGAGGATGGGGTGGCCCACAAGGCCTGTACATGGTGTATACTGTGATTGAGTTAAATTGAGTCACAATATAATAATTATAAACTGACTCTAGAGACAAGGCAGGGTTCATCCGTCTCCCGGCGCTCGTCAGAATTAATCACAGGAAATCGAGGTTCAGAGCTCGACTCGTTCGTACGGCCCACTGGACTCCATCCTGTGATTAAAACCCTGCTCTGGTGCTGAAAAAAAAAAAAACACTCCAAACTCGAGACGATACAGGAGCCAGCGGAATGTAAAATGAAACATTCGTACCAAATGTGTTCCCGTGTGTCTGGAATAAATGGATGGCGCAATAATTTAATCAGATGCCAGTTGAAATAGTGCTAAATTGATTTTTGTAAAACAGAAACAGAATACAAAAAAGGTTTTTATTTTTCCAAATATTTATATTTTATATTGTATTTATATAGTACTTTCCCCCCCAAAAGAAATATAGAAACTGTGTGTAACAGAGAAAGATGAGACTAATATAAAACTTTGGAAAATATTAAAAGGAGGTAAGTGAAGGAGAGAGAGAGAGTGAGAGAGAGAGAGAGAGAGAGAGAGAGAGAGAGAGAGAATATATTTCTTAAAAAAAAACCCTCTTTATTCCTGTTTTAACTTGCCAAATTAAGAGTCACAAAAATAAAGAAAAAAGTGGAATAAAAATATAAATAGGTAAAGAATAAAGAACCAAAAGTTATTCCAAAAAAGTAAAGTAACATAATAAAAAAAGTAGTAACATCAATGTGAATAATTCACAAAAAGAAGAAAAAAATGAAATAAAGAAAATTTTACAGTACTTGTATTGTAGAAATTGTATAATATAATTAGTGTGTAAATACAAAATAAATGAAGAAACAAAAAATAAGAAAGTTCTAGTAATAATAAAAAAATAATAAAAAAAAAGAGTACAATTATAATTTAAAAAAGATAATATACTGTATAATATATAATGAGTGTATAAAAATAGAATAAAGGCAATAAATACATAAATAAAAGAAGCAAAAGATAATCCAAAAAGAAAATAAATATTAATAAAATAATATTATAAAATAAAAATAAGTGATAAAAATAACAAAATGAAATAAGTATTAAAGCATAAACAAAAATTGTAAAATAACATAACTTATATCAAAGGGTGTATAAAAATAATAAATGCAATAAATAATGACAGTAATAAGAGTACTTTTGATAGATGGATGTTGAAGTGCTGAAGATATATAGAAATACACTTCATGATTCCTTAATTTTAGGGACACTTAATTTATTTTATTTTTTTAGAGAATTAGCAGATTTTTTTTAAACCAGTGCTAAAAAAAATGACATTTTTATGACAAAGATAATGACGACACGCTGAATTATCTTCAACATCTGTCACTTGGGTCAAGCTAATTACACGGCGAAGAGAGAAACAAGGCCGCACGGTTTTCCAGTGCGTACAATCCCACATTGATTTTCTATAGAGACAGTGCTAATAAATGTGGCTACTGTAACTAGACCAGGTGGTCAATCATTGTCCCGTTTTCAAAGCCCTTGATGAGGACGGTGTTACAGCAGGGGAAAAATAGAGCATTGTTCTGTTTAATTACAGCGTGTCACAGACAAGAACAGATTTGCATTTTAAACAAGCACTTAATC
Source organism: Neosilurus mollespiculum (assembly GCA_030014195.1). Taxonomy (NCBI): domain Eukaryota; kingdom Metazoa; phylum Chordata; class Actinopteri; order Siluriformes; family Plotosidae; genus Neosilurus; species Neosilurus mollespiculum. The sequence continues at coordinate 16,322,507 of JAQMYF010000017.1, read as the reverse complement.
TGATTGGAGAACAATTGTCAGAAATTTCATTAAATATGTGGAGGGCAGCAACGTGTGTGTGTGTGTGTGTGTGTGTGTGTGTGTGTGTGTGTGTGTCTTTCCAAATAACAAACTGAGGCCTTCACAACTCAGGGGGAAAAAAAAAACCCAAACAAAAAACTTCTTCCTAATTTCATCTCAACTTTATTTTTGAAATCATGTTTTTGTTTTTTGCTTCTCCATTATCAATGATTCATTTCCTTTTCCAGTTTTCTTTTGAAAAGCTTGTGCTCATTCATACATATCACCAGGCTTGAAGTTAAAGAGAAGAAAAAGGGAATAAATGAATAAAAAAATAAATAAAAAGGCATGACGATTCCTCTCTCCTCACCATTTCCTGTTCTCGATGTAAAGTGTGCTCGTCTGCTTCCTGTATCTCTCTCTCTCTCTCTCTCTCTCTCTCTCTCTCTTTATCTACAATTCCACTTATTTACAGATCACTGCAGAAACATCTGCTCCTACACTCACCCCCAAATCTGTGAAGTGATGTTTTTGCAATATAGCATTTAATTTTTAATGCCGATTCAGTTCTCCTTCAAAACACTAGAAGTTCCGTGGAGAGGCGTCTTTTGATGACGAAGAGACAACATCCAATAGAAGGGAGGAAAAATGTCTAAATTAAAACGGATAAACAGAGCAATACAAAACAAACCGTAGAGTAAACAGAAGTGGTGAAATTTACAATGTCTATTTTCATATATCATATACATAAATATACACATGAGGGAGGAGTTTGAAACTGATATTGCTTCTTTCCTCATCTTCAGAAGCAATTTAGTGTTTTTAGTAAATAGAAAAGAAGAGAGATGAGAAGAAAAAAGGGAGGCAGAGGGAGACAGAAAAAGAGAGGGAGAGAGGGATAGACACACACACACACACACACACATCTATCTATCTATATACACACACACACACACACACA
>JAQMYF010000017.1:16286193-16306890 GCA_030014195.1 Neosilurus mollespiculum | reverse complement strand
CCCGCTGATAGTGGGGCTTGAACCCCCAACCTTGGGATCAGTAATCCAGCACCTTACCACCAGGCCACCACTGCCCTCAACTGGAAAACAAATTGTAAAAAATTATTTAATGTTATTATTCTTCTATTTAAGATCCAAGTAAAACAATCTCATTATTATTTGTTAAATCTATTGTATATTTTAGATTTTATGAGTTGTATCTCCCAGTATACGTTGCCTTATTAAGGTAATTAACAGAGCGAAAATCTGTAGTACCTCCTGGTGCAAGTTGCCTATTTAAGGCTTAACACCGCATAAGTTTGCCAATATTAACAAGTGTTTCACCCTAACCTCAAGTGGCTAGCTTGTTAGCGAATAAACAGTTAGCTTATACACGTTCCTACTCTAAGTTAGCTCTATAGATCATGTGGTTCACTCACACACAGTAACTTCAGCTGTAATTATATTATAAAGTTAGTTCTCCTGTATGTAATATTCTTTCAACCAAGTGCTTAGTTGCCAAATATTTTGGACCCTCCTATTCTGTAGAAACATTAGGGTTTTCTCAGAGGGACAACTAAAAGGTGTTCTAGTTTTCGCTCTCATCTCTATCAGTGATTTTAAGCGATTTAGGAAAATGGGAAACGTTCTTTTGTGTTTAATTGTGTGTCTTCTGTAAGACGTTTTCGATAAAGTATCTAATGAAAGAGTAAGCAAAAATTTAAAAAAAAAAAAAAAAAGCAAGAAGTGCCGACTGTAAAGTTAAGTAGCAATGTGAAAACTCTGATTAATAATGGAGCTGAAATATTTACAACAAGAATGAAAGTGCTTATGTCCAGTAGAAGGAAATCCAGCAGAAGACTCGAGCTTTCCCTCAAACCCGAGTCGGTATAGGTTAACTCTTATATGCAGGCTGGGATGATTCGACTCTCCGCTGATGGAGTCTTGAGAGTTTATTTAAAGAAAAAACATGTATTATTCATGTAACAAGCCAACAGTAAGACATTTGCGTTTAAATTCATTAACTCAGGATTCTGGTTTTCGATTTGGCGCTGATGGTTTAAGTGTTCTGTGTTCCTCTGACAAATTGATTCTAAACCTAATCGGCTCACGACCTCAGCTACTAGCGCATGATTTACGGTGGCCATAAAGTAGAGCTGGCCATACACACACACACACAGTTATGAATTGTACTGGTTCTCAGGCTCAGTAAGTAACTGGAGTGCTTTTCAAATCTGCTGACCGACATGTTCGCACCGTGAGGTCATGTGATTCAAAGGCACGGATGCAAAAGCAGAATGATGGAAATGGCAGACAAGAAGAAAAGGATGAAAAAGGAAATCTGAAATTTGGTTAATGTTTTTTATCATTGTACAATGAGCACTACAGTCTATACATCTGGAGATTCAAACATCTGGGCACTCCACCACTGCACAGAAAACCAGAAAGTTCCATCTAAATTCTGAAACAGTTCTCAAAGTTTTTTAGGGTTCAATTTATAATCGCCTTGTTCTTAGTTTCGTAAAGGGGTACTGGTCACTTTTTTAAATAAACAGTCATGTACAGTATTGTGCATTACACACAACCCTTTAAAGCTTCCCAAACACAAACAGAACTTTCTCTAAAAGCCAGTATTCTTAGGATATATCATGCTGAGCGCCGCATGTAGTATCACGCCATCGAGACCTCACCCACTCCCTTGTTAAAAAGTGTTTCGAGCCACACATTAACGAAGTGTCAGATTCAAAGCCGAATGTCACGGTACTCATTTCACGCCTCCTGTCTATTTTTTCCCTCTTGTGTGCATTGAGTGAAGTGTGAACTCATTAGAAAACACACCAACATCACAAATGCACACTTTCTGTATGCTGTGCACTCAGTTCATACAGAAGATACAGACACATACAGGAGTGGAGCCTGCAGCCATGTAGTAAAGTGTTGGTATGTCATCATACTTATTTAAAGTGAACATATTTTAACAAAATAAATGAACAACTAAACATTTTTCAATGTTTTTGTTATTAAAGCAGACAGTGACTGAGCAGAGTTCTTTTATCATCATTAGCGCCCTCTTCAGGACAGTTTGGTTGAAATATATAGTTGAGCACTGTGCTGGAGTGTGGAGCAGATTTTCTCGTCACCTTTTTATATCCTGTTATATAATCCTGTACAGTAGCTCAAGTTACTACTGAACAACATTTTGATTTTTTTTTCGATTTTCCGCTAAATTTTCCAATTCTCATGCACCAGACAACTATCTTCCATCTCACACACCAGAAAGGGAGGAGGCCATCATTACTAGGAGGCGACGTAACACACTCAGAGGAAGGAGCTCTCCGCCTACTTCCACATGCTCAAGCTCAGACACAGCTGATTGGCTAGTGTTGCTGTAATTGACAGTTGAGAGCAAGTACACCACACCTTGCTTATTGAGAGTACGGCCAATTTTGCTGTCTTTGGCTATAAACCACTGATACCTGAGACAGCGTCAGGATTCAAAGCTGCGATCTCTGGATTAGATGGTGATTCATTCAGGAACCATCAATGAGTGACACAGTTTATACAGAAAACTGATTAGTTAATATATCCTGTGTGGATTTGCGGAGTGCTTGATGTACAGGATGTTTACATGAATCAAGTGTAACTGTGCAGGGAAAAAAAATCTGTATCGGTTATCTGCTATGATTGTTATATTGTACCATACACAGTAATCCCACTTTACATTCCAGCAGCAGCCAATCAGAGCCCGAGAAAATGAAAAGCACGCCCTGATTGGCTTTGTTGTGTTTTATATTGCTTAAATAATTATTTTATATATTATTGAATATTTACTGCATTTGAATTTATATTAGAATTAAGACATTTTGTTGTTATTAAGACAATCAGAGACGCGATAGGGGTGAACCGCGATATAGAGGGGGATTACTTAAATATATATGTTAAAAAAAAAAATAAACAACTCACATGCCTTTAATCCTGTTGAAGGCTGAAATCTCCTGAGATGTGGTGCGGATCTTGCATGCATGGTTCTATCTTTTTAAAGAAGTTTTACTCGGAAGCAAAATCAAATCAACAGGCTGAAAAATAAAGTCGCTGTTTCTCTCGACTCTACAACGGACATGGTTTGACGACTTCAAGGCATTTCCTGCTTCATCAGAGTGTTCCCTTTTTTCTTCCCCTTTATTTTAATGATTGAGACTTTGTTCCAGTTTAAATAGGATTTTCCATAAAAGCCATGATAAACACACACTTCCAAGGAAAGCGCTTCCTCCCCATAATTTTCGCCAGCTTTGCCTTTATGGCAGCTGGTGAGCTTTAAAGTGAAGGGGCTCCCACGTCAGAGCTCAGGGTTGTTTCCTCGTCCATTCTTCTCCTCCTTTCTTGTTTACTTCTTTCAGCTCTGCTTATTCAATTGTTGATTCCGGGTCCTCATTTGGTGAGACAGATAAATACACAGCGCACGCCCACGCTGTATTGGAAGATTGGGTATCATTTCCAACGACGTGTTTCCAGATTGTGAAGAGTCCTTCATTATCTCTCATAGCAACCTGAACCATCATTTCCAAAGTTTGTGCTCCTTCTGTCAAAGCGAGACGCTCACTTGGGTGGTGTCAAATTGAAAAATGATGTGATGTTGGCACCTGACACACGCTCTCCTTTCACCTTTTTCAACATGCCTGACTAAACCCAGTGCTGCTTTGAGTTTTCTCTATTCTGTAACTCATGTTCTCCTCCTATTAAAAGAAGGTCCTACACATGTACTCAAAAGATCTGCTCTTCCCAAACTACATTACTCAGTAGTCATTAATCACACATGGATTCTATAGATTTGGACCCAAGAGCTTCTGTTGTACTCATAAACACGTCCCTGTGCTCATCCCAGATGAACCTTAGATGAACCCTCAGATTTTAACCAAACCTTCCTTCACTCATTACCAGTGAAGTCCCTGCTGCTCACAGACGTCCCACACATTATAAAGCGCTGGAATATATTTTTGTCCAATAATGAGACGTCTCTTACATCTTTCAGCCAAGTGCTTGGTATCCGGTGCATTTTTCTGTTCTTGCACTTTAGATACTTTTTTCTTAAATCATTTTTACATCCATCCATCTAGTAATCCTTCCTTACTCCCCTTCAACCATCATTCCATCCACCTGTTCAGCCTACCTTCCATTCAGCATTTCTTCCATGCTTCTTTCTATTCACCCATCCATCATTCCATCCACCCAACCATACTCCCTTTCCTTCCTCCCCTCCATCCATCTATCCACCCATCCATCCTTATTTTCATTACTCCATACAACCACCCACACACCCATCATTCCATCCACCCATCATCCTCCTTACTTTCATCCTTCTTTCTTTCTTCCCATAATTCTCTTCATTCATCATTCCATCACTGAATCCATCCATTATTCTTTATCCACCCTATCATTTTTCTTTCCACCCATTCATCCTTAGTTTCATCATTCAAGCCATCCATTCACCCATCCATCTACCTATCTGTCCTTATTTCCATCATTCCATCCATTCACCCATCCACCCACCCATCCTTATTTCCGTCATTCCATCCATTCACCCATCCTTATTTCCTTCATTCCATCTATTCATCCATCCATCCACCCACCCATCCTTATTTCCGTCATTCCATCCATTCACCCATCCTTATTTCCATCATTCCATCTATTCATCCATCCATCCATTCACCCATCCTTAGTTCCATCATTCCATCCATTCACATTTCCACTATTCCATCTATTCACCCATCCATCCACCCACTCATCCTTATTTCCATCATTCCATCTATTCACCCATCCATCCACCCACCCATCTTTATTTCTGTCATTCCATCCATCCACTCATCCTTTTTTCCATCATCCCATTCATTCACCCACCCATCTACCCACCCATCCTTATTTCCGTCATTCTATCCACTCACCCACCCATCCTTATTTATGTCATTCCATCAATTATGCCACCCACCCATCCTTAGGTACATCCATCAATCTATTCACCTATCCATAAGCCCTACCATCCATACTTCTATAATTATTCACCAAAACCATCCATCATTCCAGTCACCCATTCAGCATTCTCTCCATTCATCCTTCCTTCAATCATTCCATCCATCTATCTTTACTTAAATAATTTTATCCATTCACCCATCCACACTTCTCTAAATTATTCCTTCTATCCAACCATCTTTTCTCTCTCATCTATCCATCTTTAAATCCATTCATCCTCATAAGATTATAATACGACTTAAATACAATACTTCTCTCTCTCTCTCTCTCTCTCTCTCTCTCTCTCTCTCTCACACACACACAGGTAAAAGACTCGAACATTTTTAAAGCTTTGTTTATTATACCTGTTTTATGCACCATTGGGGTTCAAGTTTTTAGGTTCTTGAAGTGTGGAAAGTAATTATCAGAGTATTTCCTGGAATTGTACTCCAAATCAGTCCTGAAATTTTAAGCCATATTTCACTTTCTATTAACTTACCAGTACAAAAAAAAACAAAACAAAACAAAAAAAAAAACAATATAGAATACCTCAGATCTGAAACCTTTTCCCAATATTTCTTCTGCCTAAAGACACTTCAACAAGATAGCAGTCTGAGAGGACGCATCAGAACAGCAATGATTCTGGTGGCTTTAATAAAGTTGTCATTACCCTGGTGTAAGTATAGAAAACCTACTGTAAATTCTATACTTATGTAGCTTATCTCTCATCTTTGTTACTAATGATGTACAATCTGTATCATGAATGGTTTTCTGGAAACATAACAGAGCAGAAATTTAATTCTGTCCAAACAGAGAACAGTACCATACACAAAGTGTTACTTACAACAACAACAACAACTACCACTACTACAATTAAAGGGCACTCATAGACTGTAAGGTACATCTGCCACGCAGCATGGATGATGTAGTAAAAAAAGTCCTATAGGGGTACCAAATGAGAATGGAAAAACCCTCATTTTAAGGATTTACAAGATGGCTGAAGTGTGATGTTTGACGATCATTAAAGTTTGGAGGTAATGGTCATACAGAACTTCTAATTAGTGTTCCATAATAGCGGCATGTCTATCGGCACTCGTTTTAAAGTTATAAGCACTCTTTCCTAAAAAAAATTATCATCTTTGACCTTGACATTCCAAAATCAAATTATCTCTGGGACTCCTGTAGGGTAATGTAACCAACAAGTTTGGTGACTATCTGTGCACAGGTGCAGTCAGGATTCACTGATAAACAAACAAATGCATGGCGGTGATTACAGTCTGTCCACCAAAACTCTATTTTCTATAACAAGCAGACCATTATTTGCATAGCACTTTTCAGGACAGGTGGCACAAAGTGCTTTAGATCATGAAAACATAAAGAGCTATAGAGATGGTGGGGGGTGGGGGGGGGGGACGACAATCACCCATATATGGAAAATTGTGGTTTCCTCCGAGTACTCCAGTTTCCTCCCACAGTCCAAAGACATGCACATTAGACTAAGTGACTGTGCCCCAAGTGTGAGTGTGAATGGTTGTGTGTGTGTTGCAGTGGTCTGGTGAGCTGTTCAGGGCATGCCCGGCCTTCACCCAGTGTCGACTGAGATAGGCTCCAGCCTTCCCATGACCATAGCAGTAGAATTAAGTGGTTCAGCAAATGATTGAGATGAGGTGAGGGAGAAATGGCATTCCATTAAAACTTTGTAAAGTAAAATGAAAATTCATTCAATTTCTAAGCTGCTTATTTCTATTTAGGGCCACGGGGAGGCACGCGCCCATCTCAGCCGACACTGAGTGAGGGCAGGGTACTCCCTGAACAGCTTGCCAGGCAGGGCCAACACACACGCAACCATTCAAGGAAACCGGAGTACCCGGAGGAAACCCACACAAGCACAGGAAGAACATGCACACACCACACAGAAACGCCTGAGCTCGGGAATCAAACCCAGGACCTTCTTGCTGTGAGGTTGACATGCTAACCACTGTGCCATCATGCTGCCCTGAAAAGAAAATATTCATTCATTCATTTTCTGAACCGCCTAATCCTAATTAGGGTCGTGGGGAGGCTGGTGCCCATCTCAGCCGACTCTGGGCGAGGGTGGGGTACACCCTGGACAGCTCGCCAGGCCATCGCAGGGCCAACAGTCACACAATCATTCACACTCACATTCACACCTAGGAGTGATTTGGAACAGCCAATTAGCCTACCGTGCATGTTTTTGGACTGTTGGAGGAAACTGGAGTACCCAGAGGAAACCCAGCACAGGGAGAACATGCAAACTCCACACAGAAACGCCCGAGCTGGTAATCGAACCCAGGACCTTCTTGCTGTGGGGCGGATGTGCTAATCACTACGCCACCGTGCCGCCCGAAATGAAAATATGGAAAAAAAAATAAAATTAATAAAAAGAAGAGACAAAAACAACAATATAATAAATCATTGCGAGGCTGAAAATTGGTGACTGACTCAGCGGACCTGATGCTTGGCGGTAAACTGTTCAAAAGTCCATGAGCCACTTACTTCCTGACTCTTATTTACAATCTGTTTATACTGAAAATCCTTTCAATGCTCTCAGTGCTATATTGTCTGCACTTTGTCTTCTTCCTTTATATGGTAATAATTTATTATCCCGCATTCCAGCGTCACACAGAAGCCGACGTGCTTTAAAAGTCCGTAGTGCAGCAGAATTTGTACAGGATGCCAGTTTTAAGCTAATGAACTTGCCCACAAATCTATTCAGAACCGTCACCACCCTTCTTCAGGCTTCTTGTCTGTGGTATACAACAAGTCAAATAAAGGAATAAAAGATTGCTCTTCCTTTTTCATTACATTTCTCATACAACCTGATCAGTTCAGTATGTCCTGCATGCTGATCCCCCAAAGGCTGTAATGTATGTAAACTTTTGTTTTACATGAAGTTTTCACTTCAAATAAAAATCACTTCAAACACTGAAGCACCTGCAAGCATTTGATCTTGAGCGCGAATGCAAAGAAGTTACATTGCATTAAAAATAAATAAATAATAAAAAAAAAAAGACAAGAGAGCAAGAAAGCTGGATTGAAGTAAAAAAAAAGCAGAACCCCTGCAGAAGTCAGGATGAACCTCATTAAAGCACAATGTGTCTTTAGAAGTCAAACAATCGATCGCAGGTCCAGCTGAGGCAGAAGATCCAGTACAACCCAGGAAGAGACTTCAAGCTTCAAAGAAACACACACAGTCTAATAAATCAGGATTCGGAGAAAAGAAGAAGAGGAAGAAAATAAGACTCATTTGTATTTTTCAGATGTTGTGGGAAAGACAGGGCAGGAAAAACATAAGTTGCAGGTCGAAAGTTTGAACTTTATGTCAAAATGGTCACGTCATGGTGAACTGGTCATGAATCAGAAATTCAACGACCCCAGTGGGACATTTTAACCAACTTTGCCATACTGACCCTATCTGTTCTAGCAATATGACCTCGTACATGTATGTGACAAGCAGGGCTGTTGAGAATGCTTCATGTTGTTTTTACTCATGGCTTTTAGTTAAAAAACAAACAAATAAATAAATAAATAAATAAATAAATAAATGCAAACCACGACTCGTTCTAAGCCAAACGCTAACACCAATACTTCCATTCATTCTAGACCTATTGGACGAAAAGCTATGGAATTAAACAATTATAGAATTTGAAGGTAAGAATACACACACACACACACACACACACACACACACACACACACACACAGATGGACACATAAATAATTTAAGAATTAGACTTTATTTTCAAGGATTGGAATAAAACAATTCTTACAATCCAACTATGAGTCTGATTTGAGGTCATGGAATAACAAATATATATTCATTTTTTCCCTCCATTTCCCCCCATTTTGTCCCCTAATTTAGTCATATCCAATTCCCACCCATTAAGTGTTGCCTTCCCATCACATGTCCACCACCAACCAGGGAGGGGCATAAGCATGCACATGCCTCCACCGTGATATGCGGTGCTGCCACCCGCCTCTTTCCGAACTGCTGCGCATGCGTATTTGGATGCGACCTAACACACTCAGAGGGAAAGTGCTATCCACCCCCTTCTACGAATGGGCTCACAGATGCCCATGATTAGCTGGTGATCACTGTGAGTTACAGGGAAGTGAGCGAGCCATCCCTCCTGTGAGAGCTTGACCAATTAGCTCCCATGGACTCTCAGTCGTGGATGGCTTTTTGCATCAACCTGGATTTGAACCAGTGATCTCCAGGCTGACAGTTGTGCACTTTATCAATGCGCCACTCCTTTATTTTCTGAACCGCTTACCCCCAACTATGGTTGTAGGGAGGCTGGCGCCCATCTCAGCCGACTCTGGGTGAGGGCAGAGTACACCCTGGACACCTCGCCAGGCTATCGTAGGGCAGCATTTCTGAGTTATGAATTGTTAATGAAATGTATTAGAGATTTTCCTGACAAAGGGATTCATGAAAATGTTTCTTATATTGCAGATCTTTATGCACATATACTAAACACACATAAATCATGTTTATGGATATACCACTGCAGTTCCAAAGTTGCTGTTGTGTTTTTGGTTTGTCTTTCACTTCTGGGCCACCATAGATCACAGAATCAAAGAGAACTACAAGATGTTTCTTATCTTTAATGTCAATCATCATCATCATCAGAGCATGTGATCATACCTCAGCCGTTAAGGAATTAAGAAATAACTTGGTCTGAACCCAAAGCCACATCTGAGATGGAGGTTTTTTTTTTCTATTAATGTGAGATTAATTAATAACAAGCTGATAAATTTTTACTGTAACTCTACATCGGTGACCCACTTTAAATCTTCACACCTGCTACCGATTCATCCTTTAATAGGTTTCTCTCCTCTGAGAGTCGCTCGGAGATGTATAAAAACATGCTTCTCCATCACTTTTAGTGTGTCGCGTGTGCACTTTGAGATGGAGGAATGCAGATGTGCAGGATCAGGAGAAAGTGACTGAATGACATCTCATGTAATCTACTGGACGTGTTATTCTGCACAAGGATATTGAAGATGCCTTTATAAAACATTTATTTGGGAAGAGTGGCTGAGAAAGAGAGAGAGAGAGAGAGAGAGAGAGAGAGAGAGAGAGACACTCACAATTCAGAAGTGAGACCCTGTCAAATGTCTGTCAGTCACAATCCCATGTTAGTGCTCAATTTCTGCAGTACAGGAAGGCATGACAACAATGTCAACCCAATAACGATGTGAAAATCAACACTTTATACAATACAATACACATTCCCAACCCTCTCCTGCTCTACACTGAAACACACTTCCACACACACATACACACTGTGCAACAGGTTAATCATGCTCAGAAACCTCAACAATGCTAATTCTAATCTCTACAACAGATTGCGCCAACATCTTGGTTACATACAAAACAGAAGGTTGTTGCCTTGTTGTGTCTCTGCTGTAATTAAAAGATAACTCAAAGTGAGACTTTAAACTGAAGGCTTCTTCTAAATACACCCCCCCCATTCCCCCCCCCCCCCCCCCATTTTAGTACATTTTAGAACTGCCTTCCCTATCACACGACCACCACCAACCAAGGAGGGCGTAAGCATGCACATGCCCCCTTCGTGACATGCAATGCTGCCACCCGCCTCTTTCCGAACTGCTGCGCATGCGTATTTGGAGGTGACCTAACACACTCGGAGGGAAGGTGCTATCTGCCCGGTTGTACGAATGAGCTCACAGATGCCCATGATTGGCTGATGATCACTGTGATTGATAAATGAGGGGAGGAAACATAAAACAATTAATTAATTAATTAATAAAAATCCACATTTCTGTGAAGATTGATTGGCTATGTATCACCCCCCCCCCCCATTCTTTTTATTCCTCATTGCTGTGGGTTCCTCATTATGGGTAATAGGCAGCATTTAGAATACATCAGTTGATGGAGTCTGAAGACATATCTTAGAAGACATGAAAGGTATTTTAATCAATTTGAAATTATCCTTTTTTACCTTGAAATCTTGTCCGACTCCTTGTTTGCAAACACCTACCTTATTAACCAACTCGACTATCAAGCTCCACCAAGGAGGTTGCCCCATGTCTGAAATCGTTCAATCATTCACTACTGCCTATTTAGTATGTAGGGAATTAAATACAGAGCACTATATAGTGAGTTCATTGGTACAGTGGTAAAACTCTTCATACACTCCTCCCCGGGGCAGTTAATTACATAATGTGACAGGTTAACGTCAACTGAGCCGGTGGACCATTCATAACAAACACTGCTTCTGATCTGAGAGTTTGGATCAATTTCTGAATTAAAACTTCCATATTTCATGACTTAATCCAGTTTGGCTGCCCTTATTTTTATGCTAGAACTCCTGAATTAGTCTTGCATCTACGTGAGAACACAATGCATGATGGTATATATTGCCTGGTTAGTGAGCATTAGCTGTACACTACCTTTCACAATGCATCATGGGATATATTGCCTATACAGCACTATATAGTGTAAAATCATTCTTTCATTATATTTGGGCACCACTACAAAATGTCAGACTCACTGTACAGTGCACAGTACAGTAAGTAGTGAGTGATTTTGTGCACAGGGTGTGTTTGGATTACAGTTTGTGTGTGTTTATTAGCAGGACTGTAGTTTATGGAGGTGGTCCAGATCAAATTCTGGAGTCAGGAATTAAAAGGATTCTTTAACATTGTGAGATAGAATGGTTTCATTTGGAAGCGTGGTATTACAGCAGGCTTAGCAGGGGTGCTGTCTTCTTGGTTATTTTTTCCGACTTGGCAGTGGTTTGCACTCTGAGTGCTTGTTTTAAATTGGGATTCATTAAAATAGAATACGCAGGACATCTGATCATATGATGTAGAATTAACTACATCAGACTTGGTGGTTAAACTAAAAGTTCTAACCGGACTCTCGACAGTGATTTGACCTATCCAATCAGCACAAAGTTGTTGGGTGTGGTGATGAGGGGTGCACATATTTCCAGCCATAAAGTTCATTCACACATTTGCTGAACTGCTTAATCCTATTAGGGTCGCAGGGAAGCTGGAACCTATTTTAGCCAACACTGGATGAAGGTGGGGCACACCCTGAACAGCTCACCAGACCATCGCAGGGCTAACACACACACACACTTACACCCACATCTAGGGGCAATTTGAAACAGCCAATCTTTGGACAGTGGGAGGAAACCAGAGTACCCAGAGGAAGCCCACACAAGCACAGTGAGAACATGCTTACTAAACACAGAAACTCCTAGGCCTGGTACTCGAACTCAGGGCTTCATTGCTGTGAGGCTGACATGCTAACCACTACGGCACTGTGCTGCCCTGGCCATATAACGTAAAATAAAAATTAAGCAAAGAGGAATAAATAAGCAGGAGGGTTAAAGCCTTCTTTTCTTTCCCCCCACAGACTGTCCTGAGAGTGTGTGTGCGTGTGTGTGAGAGACCGCATGAAACACACATCGCTGAGGAAAGCTTTTACATAAATATTCCTCACAGCCACCATTTTTAAGGCATGATGACAGATACTGAGGTGTCGGTCAGTCTCTCTCGCTCACACACACACACACACACACACACACACACACACACACACACACACACACAGCACGTTTTAAACTCTATCTCAGTAGAATATGTGTAATGTAAACTCTTCTATAAGAGTTTTAGACATATGATTCATTTACTTTTCACAAGTGATTCTTTTAGATTATTCAGTTATTTTTAGATATAATAAACAAAATTATTCATTCATTTATTTTCTAAGCCGCTTAATCCTAATTAGGGTCACGGGGAGGCTGGCGTCCATCTCAGCCGACTCTGGGCGAGGGCAGGGTACACCCTGAACAGATCACCAAGCCATAATTTACCCATTATTTTAATTAATTAATTTACTTGTTTGTATATTTATTTATTTATTAATCCGAGATTAACTTAATTTTACTAGCACAATATCCCATAGGACTCACATAGTCACGCATGTAATGCATTTACATGTGATCATGTGACTTGTATGTGTGAATCATATATAAGAGAAAAGCTTGTGCCTATCTCTCCAAACCACTCACCCTTATTCAGACTCGTTCTTTTTCTCCATGATGTCTCATCTCTGCGTTCCAGAATTTATTTTCTTCCTCTCCCCTTGAACAGACCAGACTGCCTGTCGTTCCTTGCCCACACAGGGGTGATCAGCTGGAGGAAATCAAGCCCCACTCTGAGTTTCCTCTCAACTGATTAAGATAAACTGCTTTTCAGTCATGGTTACCCCCGACCAATCAATTAAAGCAATCAATTAAAGGCCTGCCGGCTGAGCCTTTCTGTAATTGAGGGTTGAATAAACACAGGCCTGGGATAGAAAATGAGGAGCAAACCATGTGATGGGTTCAAGTCAGGATTATTCAGTACTACACCTAAACAACATGAGGAATATACAATATACGTTTCTGTTGGCTGCTATGTCGGGTGCTGCTACACTAATATTGACTCTAACTTTGACACATTTTTTTTCTGGCTGGTTTTGGCGCACAATAAAAATAAAAAGGCGTTATTTATTCAACTATGCGTCAAGAGCACTTTCCAACGGAAACAGGGTTCGAGGGCAGAATAAAGACATTTCTTTACCCCGGCAAAGGCATGTGGTCAAAATCTGCTTCAGGCCTCCTGCCTACTGTTTCATTTAATTTAATCATGACGTTTAGAGCGTTTTGGGCGATTTCCTTCTCAGCAGGCCAACCTTTTTTTTTTTAAACTGAAGCTTAAAAAGGGGCCTTTTGTTTTGTTTTAAGTCAAATATTTTCTTTAAAAAATACAGACAGGTAGAGTTTCTATGTCAGAGATCTCCAGATCCCTAAAGGTCCAGGAGTTTTTTGTTTAATTATTCATTCATTCATTTTCTAACCTGCTTAAGTCTAATTTGGGTTGCAGGGAGGCAGGCGCCCATCTCAGCCGACTCTGGGGGAGGGCGGGGCACACACCGAACAGCTCACCAGGCCATTGTTTGTTTTATTAATTTGTTATAATTATTTTTCAATATATTTGGTTGAAATGTCAGAAATTTCCAGGTAGATGGATGGAATAGGGCGGCACGGTGGCATAATGATTAGCATGTCAACCTCACAGCAAGAAGATCCTGGGTTCAAGTTCCGGGCTTGACGAGGGTGTTTCTGTGTGGAGTTTGCATGTTCTCCCCGTGCTTGCATGGGTTTCCTTTGAGTACTTTGCATTCCTCCTACAGTTCAAAGACATTCACATTAAGCTAATTGGCTCTTCCAAATTATGTAGTATAAGTGTGAATGGTTGCATGTGTGTTGGTCCTGCAATGGTCTGGCAAGCTGTTCAGAGTGCACCCCACCTTTGCATCATGTTTAATAAGACACCCCAGTGTTACCCCACTGTGACCCCAGTAGGATTAAATGGTTTGTTAAATGAATGTGGGACTGATGAGTGGATGTAAGAAGAAGTAAACTCTTTATTTACAATCTAAATCATCAGACAGACTGTTAGTTAAAAAGGTGAAAATAGAACAAAGAAACCCAACATCAACTTCAATAACACAGGGGGGAAACTGGAGTACCCGGAGGAAACCCATGCAAGCATGGAGAGAACATGCAAAGTCCACACAATGGAGCTTAATGTGATGCAAAATCACAAGTCACAATGATTATTATATTTACCATTTATTTTTTATTTAGTTATAGTCATTAATCTCTTTAAGCAAGTCCTCAAGAACTTTAAATAATTATATAACAATAAACTAATCAGATATCAGGATAAATACAATCATAGTTATTAAGACAGAAAATATTTTCCAGTACTCTGCCCTCGCCCAAAGTCGGCTGAGATGGGCGCCTGCCTCCCCGTGACCCTAATTAGGATTAAGCGCTTCAGAAAATGAATGAATGAACATTTTCCAGTATGAAGTGGAAAGTTAAGAGATTAAAAAATCATTTTTGAAACGGAACAAATCTGTATGCAAGAATAAATGAATGAATTAATGCATTTTTACCCGCCCCTTCTCTATCTATCTATTCAGGTAAAGTGATCTTTTGCTGCAAAACCCTTATGAATCCCTCAATTCCTGAAATGCTCCGACTGAGAACCTTTAGATTTCACACCCATTAGAACATTCTTTAGATAGAACCTTTATTTAATTGTTTTGTTTGTTTTTTCTTTTAGGTTTTAGATGTTGTACACTAGTCTTGGTAACATTTTTAGAAGGCACTCGAATGGTTAAGTATAAAATGTAAAGGACTAAAAGGGTTCCTACTTAGAACCATTTTAATTCTTACTTTTTTTCTTGTTTTCCAGTCAATTGATCAATCAATCAATCAATCAATCAATCAATCAATCGCTTTAATGCATGGTTCAGTTTTTTCTTCTTTCTTTTCTTTCACTTTTTTTTCTTTTCAGCAAGGTGCATTCTCACAAAAATAGAGTTTCTTAAGAATTCTTTTGGTTGTTAAGAGATTTTTTTTTTTTTTTAATGTTTCCTTCTTAGAACTATTTTTATATATTTAAATTTCTACAGAGGGTGGCGTAGTGGTGAGCACATCCTCCCTACAGCAAGAAGGTCCTGGGTTGGGGTCCTGGGCTCGGCTCGGGCGTTTCTGTGTAAACTTCCCCATGCTTGCATAGGTTTCCTCTGGATACTCCGGTTTCCTTCCACAGTCCAAAGGCATGCACATTAGACTATGTGGCTGTTCCAAATTGCCCCTATGTGTGACTGTGCGTGTGAATGGTTGTGTTTGTTGCCCTGTGATGGATTAGCGAGCTGTTCAGGGTGTACCGCACCTTTACCTAGAGTTGATGGAGGTATGCTCCAGGCCCTCCCCTGCGACTCTACAAAGATTAAGCAGCCCTTTCTGTGAGTTTGCTTGTTCATTCGTGCTTGTGCGGGTTTCCTCTGGGTACTTTGGTTTTCTCACACAAAATAATAATAATAATAACAGAGAAATGTAAAAGACTGTTGAGGGTGTAACCCCACCTCTCACATGAAGTCAGCTAGGAGTGGCTCCAGCTTCCCGACGACCCTGAAGGATAAACGTTACAGATAATTGATGGATGAATAAAAAATATATGTTTCAAGAGCCTTAAATTTATTAGATAGAACCTTTTTTCTGAGGCTAATATTTTCAAAATTTAGTCTCACACTGACATTTTCTTCCGTCTGTTCTCTCTGAAGGAATGTTTATCAGAGCTACATACAGTAGAACCCTGAACCAGAGGGTTTTGAGAACCCTAGAGAACAGTCCAGAAAGTGGAAGCTGATAAAACCAATCGAGTTTACATTCATAAAACCGCTCTGGATCCCAGGAAAGGAAACGATTGTGAACTTCTTCTTTTTATTAGTAGTTTATGAGTCTTTCAGCTTTTTACGATGAGGTTTAACTCCTCAGCCACCATATAAACACACAGCTGTGCATTTGGTTTGGATTAGCGCCTTTTGTTGAGGTTCTCTGATTGGAGCTCCTCTGGGATTTTCAGGCTGATGGTGGAGATGATACAGGACAAATGTGAGAATATAAAAAGAATCCAAACTCCTTTCTGTTATTCAGAAGGACGACCTGAAACCGGTCGAGAGTAGCTTGCGTCACGTAAAAAAGCTGCACAAATGTGAAGGACAGCGGATGGCGTGATGACTCCTCGTTTAAGGCTTGTGTGACCCTCTTTATCAGGAGGTCACATGTTTACATGCCTGCACAGTTGGGGTGAAGATCTGAAGAGCTTTGCTGTTCCTCTGCTTCAGTGTTTTGATTGTTCTCAGCAGGGGGACACGTGGCCTGGAACACGAGGAGGAGAAGCAAGTCAAGTAGAACGTGAAAGTTGTAAGCAACAAGAAGTAGAAGAGAAATGGACCAAAAATGTGTCATATGACACATCAGTGTTCACCTGCGCTCCATTTCAACAATTGGTTGAACACGGTTGTGGCGAGGCTGAAGCCTATCTCAGCTGACTCTCTGCGAGGGTAGGGTACACCCTCAACAGCTCGCCAGTCTATCACAGGGCACATATGCACCCATTCACACACACTTCTAGGGGAAATTTGAAACAACCAATGGTAGGAAAGCGGAGTACCAGGAGGAAACCTATGGGGAGGGCATACAAACTCCACACAGAAACGCTCTTACCGAGCCCGGGACTCGAACCCAGGACCTTTTGCTGTGAGGCTGACGCGCAAACCACTACACCACCAAACCTCCCCAGTTACATATTAAAGAAGGATAAATTGAATACATAAATAATATCTAAACTTCTCTACATTTATATGCTATTGTTTTATCATTTAGAACATCATAACATATATTTAAATAAACCCCACAAAAATATGAATATGCATGGTATGTAAATAAGGGGAGCATCCCCATATCTTCCTATCATCAATATTTGCCAGTCATTATTCATTCTTTCAGAATTTCAAAAACTTTTTCTAATATCTATATTTATATATTTTATTGTGTGTGTGTACCTGATAGCATCATGCTCTCTCCCTCCCTCTCTCTCTCTCTCTCTCTCTCTCTCTCTCTCACTCTCTCTCTCTCTAACACACACACACACACACACACACACACACACACACAAACACACACACACAGACACTTCTCTCTGCCTTAAGGCTGTTTGTGTTCGTAGTTATATTAATGAGCACATCACCTCGTCTACTTCAGCAATATGCTGTGTGTGTGTGTGTGTGTGTGTGTACCTATTTACTCTATACCTGCACTAATCTTGCAGCCTTGATCAGGGTACAGTAAATAAACCCCTAAGGCCTCTATTGATCAGCCTTGAATATGTTTTTACTTCACATAGCTGATTTTTTAACGTTGTCATGCATCCATGAATTATTTCTTCTTGAAAATACAACAACAACAAAAGACGTAGCGCATTAAATATTTATTTTTAAAGTAAACTCCTTCATATCTTCGTGTCCAGAGCGAAGATTTCACACTCTTCTTACTTGTGTGTGTGTGTGTGTGTGTGTGTGTGTGTGTGTGTGTGTGTGTGTGAGAAAGAGAGAGAGAGAGAGAGAGAGAGAGAGAGAGAGAGAAAGACTGCTCAGTGGAGGGTCGTGGGTCAATAAGGCCGTGCTGCCTCCTCTCCAGCCCCAGTGATGTTCTTCACAAAGAGACAGGATTGTAGTGGTGGGTTACACTCTTCAATCCCGCTCAACGCAGCACGCCTTCATTATTTATGGCGCTCGACAACAGGGCGAGGCAGAGAACTAGGCGTCAAAGCTGAGATCGCGGTCCTCCGTCTGGGTTTACACCACTCAAGAACTCTGACACACCTAAATATAAATGGAGCATATTAATATTATATTAATATAGTCATTTCTAAAAACGTCCATCATCTCCCAGCTGTCAATCATCATGCAGTTTATTATTTTCTTTTATACAGAATTTTTGGTGATTTTAAATAAGATATGTGGCTTATAGTATGGAATAAAATTGATTACATCATTGTTACATCATATCCTGTAGTGGTTTTTGAAACAGGAAGTTTATGGCATGCCCACAAAACCAACGATTAAGAGCATTAGAACCCTTAATTTATTTATTTATCTATTTTTGTTTGTTTGTATCTAGAATCTCTTTAACAAACTTGAACCCCCTTCCTCTTGTTCTGGATGCTGAAAACCCATCAATCCAAAGAACCCTTGAAGAAATATCTACTAACTTCATATCAAACCTCTGACTCATTGTAGCTTTTTTCTGCACTGATTCTTTCTTGAACCCTTAAACCAAACCTTATATTATCATATCACAAACAGCTTAAAGTAAAACCCATTTAGGAGGTTAAGATCACTGTAATAATCCACTGCTCTCATAATGAACACCTGAAGATTTCCACACATTCGGTAACGGTGGTGTAGCAGTTGGCACGTCCAAGAAGGTCCTGGGTTCAATTCCTGTGGAGTTTTTGCATGTTCTCCCTGTGCATCCAAAGACATGCACATTAAGCCAATTGGCTGTTCCAAATTGCCCCTAGGTGTTAGTGTAAATGGTTGTGTGTGTGTTGCCCTGCAATGGTCTGGAAAGCTGTTCAGGATGTATCCCACCTTCACACAGTGTTAGCTGAGATAGCCACTCGCTACCCTAGAAGAATTAAGCGGTTCAGCAAGTGAACGAGTGACGAGCTAAACATGCTAAAGGATGCTAAGTCCAGAAATTAAGAAGAAAATAATCATCAGTGATTTGGAGATTTTACTGCACACTTACTCACTGTTAGAAATTAAAAAGTGGTTCCATAAGGGTTCTCGGCTTGGAATCCTTTCAGATTGGAAAACAGTTCACTTTGGCCTGGACATAGAACCTGGAAAACAGTGTAAGGTGTGTAAATATTTTCCTCAGAAAAGAAAAGACAGTAAAGAGGATAAATACCTTCATAATCCAATGAGCTATTAAAGAACCCAGGAAAAAAATATCTAAATATACAGATTACAAATTATTTCTAGATATTTGCATGTGGTTTCTTATCAGGGGTTTACTGGTTATCTGCATTAGTTTGAAAGGATTCTTTAAGGTTTTTTTTTAAGGAGTTTAGAGAATTCTTCAAGGGTTTCTTAGGCATTCAAAGGGTTTTTTAAGGGTTTTTAGAGTTCAAATGGTTCTTCTCTGGTTGTTCAAGAGTTCAGTTGGTTCTTAAAGGGATATTTTAGAGTTCAAACGGTACTTCAATGGTTCTTTGGAAGTTCAGAGGGCTCTTTAAAGGTTCTGTAAGAGTTAAGAGGGTTCTTCAAGGGTTATATGGGATTTCTGAGGGTTCTTCTAAGGTTTGTTGGGAGTTCAGATGATTTTTCCAGGATTATTTTAAGTGGTATGAGGGTTTTTATGATGTTCTTTAGGAGTCCATTGGAAAATTAACAGTATTCAATACAATAATAATTAAAAATTACTAATAATTAAAAATAATTAAAAAAATCCAATAAGGGTTCTGCTTGGAAGCTTTTGAAATACTTGAAACATGAAGTCTTCCACAAAGAACCTTAAAAGACGGACAAGTGAAGAACCCTGAAGTGTTCTAAATGTTTTAACACACACACACACACACACACACACACACACACACACACACACGCACGCACACACACACACACACAGGAAGGTGGGTCCTTCTCCCCCAGCAGATCTGGAGCATGAGTTGAGGAGGAATGTGTGATAGTTACATGTTCTATATTCAGCAAAAATAGAAAATGAAATATTCTACATCAGCTCCAGGAAGGATGAGGAGTGTGTGTGTGTGTGTGTGTGTGTGTGTGTGTGTGTGTGTGTGATGCAGAACACTTACATTCCAGTAGGTGGCAATGTACAGTGGCTTTAAATGAACTTTCTCTCTCTCTCTCTCACTCTCTCTCTCTCTCTCTCTCTCTCTCTGTGTGTGTGCCCTCACCTGCCTACACCACCAACACCAGCTCAAAATTATTGATTTGTACAATGTTTTACTTCTTTTGTCCTGTTTGTGTTTTTCTCCATCGATCTTTCACTTGTGTTTATTCACTTGAGAAGTTTTTGTTTATTTGTTTGTTTGTTTATTTATATTTCTGTTATTCATTTATATAAGAACAAAATTCAGGCAAATCAATATTTTTAGAGTAAATCGCTTGAAATTATGAACAGATTAAATTTAGTCTTGAGTTTAGAGTGTATTTAGAGTTTAAATGATTGTTGTGATACATTCATCATTTAATACAATAATTTAATTTAATTTCTTTTC
>JAQMYF010000017.1:16264286-16275198 GCA_030014195.1 Neosilurus mollespiculum | reverse complement strand
ATTCTTAAAGTTTACTTTCAGTTTTTAGAAGAACATGTCTTACTGTTTTAAATACTGTGTATCTTTCACTACGGCACAAATAAAAATCAAGAACTCTAAAACAAAATGTTTCCCTTTCACTAATGCTTTACAGCACTGCTATCCAGCAGAGCACCATATGTATAGTCATGGAACATGGCTTGGATGGTTGTCTCATGTCCTGTCCAGTGTCCGCATGTGCCCACCAGGCAGGAAAAATAAATAAATAATACTTTTTAAAAACCCAGATCTATTACTGCTAACAAAACTGAAATACACAAAAAAAGAGGCTCATACACCACCACTGAGACTCGCACAAAATAAAACATTCAAAATCTAACTCAGATGGGCAGACAAACAAATACATAATAAATAAATATTCAAGAAGCAAATATAGAAATCAGCAGCTTGACAGAACACAAACTCAATAATCGGATAAATAAATAAACGAACAAGGCAGGCGACAAAAATGAACACAAAACGAATAGCAGTAAAAAGCAAATCCAGTCTTGGACACCTAAGAAGAGACATCGATCAGGAGCTACATTTTTAGGTTGTGCCCAAATCTATATATATTACTTTTGGAAATCTAAGAACCCATAGTAATTAAATGAACCCTTAAAGAGCCCCTGAGTACCAAGAGTGTTCTTGCAGGTCCTGGATATTCAGAAAAAAACATGAGCAATGATATTGTCCCATGGAGTGGCATGGTGTCATAGTGGTTATCACATTTGCCTCACAGCAAGAAGGTCCTGGGTTCGAGTCCTGGGCTCATAGAGGCCGTCTGTGTGTTTATATACATGCACACAAACGCACAAAACGTCCATAGCCCAAACGTCTGTGGCCAAAACGTTCTAGATTCCCTCCCACTGTCCAAAGACATGCATATTAGTATGATTCCAAACTCTTCCAAATTGCACCAGGTGTGAGTATGAATGGTTGTGTATTGGTCCTGTGATGGACTAGTGAGCTGTTCAGGGTGTACTCCACCTTTGCCTGGATTCAGCTGAGATAGGCTCCTGCTTCCCCATAATCCCAGTAGGATTAATTGGTTCCAGCAAAGGAATGATTAGCTCGACCTCACACAACAAGTCCTTCAAGGGTACATTAAATAGTTAAGAATTTTTATTTTAAAAAATTTCTTCTTGGAATTCTTTCTGAAAAGAAAACACCCTTGAACAGAAGTCAAGAACACCTTTTTTAATGTGGAATAGTTTTAAGAAACTAAGAACCATCAATTATCCTGCAGACCCTTAAAGAACCCTTGAGGAATGTACCATGTACCAAGAAGTTAAATGTTAAGCACCTGACAGATTCTAGATATTAAAGAGAAAATAATAAGCAATATATGAGCACATAAAAAGTTAATACACACACTTTTTTTTTTGGGGGGTCCTTGAAGGGTTCTTTAAAGGCAAAGACAACATATGGCTTACCGCACACCTGAGCAAAGATCACTGTTTCAGCTTCCCAAAGCAAAACCAACTACTTTTCTGATTTGTTTACACAAAATTAAGGGAGCAAGAGCATAAAAGTAACATGGGATTCAGACTGATTTCACAGCGGCACATATTCAGCAGCATATATATTTATATATATAATTTCAGCCAATCTGAACACATACTACATGGGCCTGACTGCGACATAACATTATAAGGTGACCCATTGTACGCACTATGCCATTCATTTCCTTTCTACGCAATTATTATATTTATTCTGTATGTAGCTAACACCAAAGGCCAGTTCTGCAACAGTTCTCTGTTAATTGCATGTGAAGTTTTGTATTTGAGAAGGCACAAGCCAACAGCTCTCTGTCTCTCTCTCTCTCTCTCTCTCTCTCTCTCTCTCTCTCTCTCTCTCTCTATCTCTTAGCTACACAGCACCTGCAAACAGAGAGCTCTTGACATGCTGATATTATCAAAAGCAAGTGTAACTGTGTTATTTATTTAAGTGAGCCAATTGTTCTCTGAATTTATCCTTTTAAATCTAACCATGCACACAATTTCTCTAGTACTGCAAGCAAACTCAAGCTGTGTCCAAAATAGTGCACCACATGACAAGAAGTGCACTCATGAGGGCACATGCACTATTCTATGAAAGTTTAAACTCTAGGAAGCACAGGTGAACTTGGGATGAAGCCTAAAAGCTATTCATTTAAAAGAAGGAGGGGAATATAAACACAATACTTTAAAACACTATAATAACAACACTTCCTTCCAATACAACCTTTTTTTTTTTTTTTTAAATGTTCATTTTTTTTGTTTAAGACTTATTCAACTGGATGAGCGCACAAACAAACACACTCTCTCTCACTGACTTGTCCTAATGATGCAACACAACTGGCCGAAAACAAGAAGCATGGCGGATTTGTAGACAGAGTGTGAAATCGATAATCTTTTGCTTATTTAGTGATTTAGTGATCTTTTCCCCAGTGTGTCCTAAACCATAAGTGTTTTTTTTATTTAAAGTTACCTTGTATAATTAAAGGTTCTTATTTTCTAAAATATGGCTATGCTCTTAACGGTTTTTTTGAGGACAATACTGACGGTTCCCACCCTTCAACATGTTTTGCTTTCAGAAAGCTTCCCGAGTAGAACACTTCCAAGAGGTGGAGAACCCTTAATAATCTAGTGCCCTAAGAGAGAACCGTTGAAGAAACCCTTCTAGCAAAAGTTAAATGTCTGACACATTGTAGGTGTTAAGAAAAAAATGAAAAGATTATTATCAAAACAAATTTAGACAGCTTCTACATGCACATGTAGAATCATAGAACCAAAGTTTTCCAGTGAAACCCTTTTAGGAAGCTGAGAACACTGACGTACCCAATGCACTTTTGAAGAACTATTGAGGAAGCTTTAGATATATAGATCCTGAAGTCCTGACAGGAAGGGGAAAAGCAATAATTCGAAGTTTGTAACACACATGCCCAGTTAGAAAAGGGATCTTTAAGGGTTCTACTTGAAAATCCTTATAGGACAATAGCTTGTTGTATGGTTCTTCATAGTGTCTTTAGAAGAGTTCTTTCCTTTTTGAGAGACAACTGATAAACATTTGGGTTGAGAAGTAATAGAGTAGAGAGTTTTTTTTTTTTTTTTCTTTTTTCCAGAAAGAACACAGTATATATTACACTCTAATCTGACTCAGGACTCGCTACTATTTCCAGATACAGATGTTTCACATTAGAAGAACATGTCTCTGTGTTCCTCAGTGTTCTTTAGCACGTCTTCCATTATGAAGCATGTAAAAATGCCAGCTGAAGTCTTTAGTGTTGGTTCCCTGATGTTCTGTGTGAAGACAGAGCAGCCATATGGATCAGCACTCGTTCGATTACGGAGATGAAATAGCGCACACTTCTAATCAGTGCCATATGTTGCCTTGCGGCCCACACTTTCGCCTTGTCATGTCGAGTGGCTCTTATGGATGCTTCCTGACACGTTCTATCCAGAGTCCAGCCCAGATTAATGAGACAAATGTCTCTGAATGCCAGGTTTCTACTCCTAAAACAGGGCCATATTGATGGTCTGACTTGCAGCATTGATGAATTCGATGGTGCTCTCCTCCTTCCTCATCTTTTAGGTCATGCATCATTGATTAGAGAATTTAAAAGCAATAAGAACCCTATGGGTTCTTTGGACATTGACATTGTTCTTTATTCTGGGAACAGATTGCTTCTTATCAGAAATACTTCCATGCAGAACCATTTTGGATCTAGGGACCCATGAGTATCCAATTAACCCCCAGGATCCCTTAAAGAACCCTTAAAGATGTCTAAGGTCATTAGGATTTTCTTCTTAACATCTAGAACTTGTCAGATGTTAGGTGGTACACAGGATTCCTGAAGCATTTCATAATTTGTTGGGTTTGTTGAATAATTAGAGGTTCTTAGCTTTCTAAAAGGGTTTTGCTTGGGAAGCATTTTTGTTATTAAAGCTTACACTTTTTTTTTTTTTTTTTTTTTTTTTTTTAAACTTTTAGTAATTATTTTCTTCTTAATACCCTGTACCTGTCAGGATACATAGCTACATGGTCCCCTGGGATCCTTTAAGGTTCAAGGGATGTTTAAGAGTTCATAGATTTGTAAAAGTGTTATAATTGTAACGGCATAAACATTTAATAAACATAAAACATTTCTACATAGAACCTGTAATACTGTAAGGTGTAAGTGTTCTCTATTAGGAAAATTCTTCAGGAACCTCAAACCTGAATAAAAGCTTCTAACCCTTGATGATGAACCCAATGACCTCTTAAAGAACCAGTGAAGAACCCATTTTCACTAGATAACTGTGAAGTACAAAGTCCAAAATATTGCTTATTATTTTCTTCTGAATATCTTGAACCCCTCAGAAGTTCATACTTTCTTGGTGTAGTTTTAGATAAAAAAGGTTTATTGCGCGTTCTTTAAGAGTTTGCTGGATAAATATGGGGTCTTCGCTTCCTAAAGTGGTACTTCTTAGAAATCTTTGCAGAATTAAAGTATTTTATTATTAGATTCTACATGATACTGGTTCGTTTTGTTTTTGTTATTGATACAAGTTCCAAGTGAAGATGTTTTTTTTCAAGCCTTTCTGCACTGCCAGGCTCCAAGCATCACCGTCATCCGCAGTGTGCTCCTATGCTGATGATAACTTTCGACCCTCTTGCAGATCCCTCTTCCTTCTCGGGTTCTTCAAACATTCTTATAAACACAGGTTCTTAAAACATTCCCTAAGGTCTTACTGGAAGATCAGTGGTTCTTATGTTCCTTAGGTTTGGTCATTTAAAACTTTTGCAGGCTCTTGGTAGCATGACAAGCTGTGAGAGACGCTGGTGAGAGAACATCAGGAACTTGTTTTGCTGACATTATTTATTTATTGTTGTGGAACAAGTATGATGTTCATGAATGTAATTATAGTCATGAAAGAAGAATAAAACACTTTAGGGATATAATGTTACAGGAAAATAATTATCACGCCACCTGTCACCCAGTATTTATATTTTATATTAATCATTTGGAAATCATCCTCGGCTTGAATTCCAACATGTCTAGAACTCTCTTTTCCCTTGAAACAGAACTTTGTGTGCTGTAGTCTCGGGCAACATCTGGCTCCTCATGTAGGCGCATATTAGGATCAAATTAAGTAGAAATGAATGGGATGCTACATGACAGGCTGCAGATGTTCTGGGTGGTGGTGTGAAAATCTGAGGGGTGAGAAGCGGCATAATGAATCCAGTAGTCTTACAGCAGGAGTGCTGTGTTGGGTTCAGAGGTAAAGGAAAAAAAATACCATGAAATAAGGAACCGATTGAATCCGATCCAACTGCAGTGACTTCAGGTAAAAGTGCATGGCTTTTCATGCCTCGTATTAACGGCGGGGTTTCAAGGTAAAAAAGTCTTTTAATTTAACGCAGTGTGTGAGTTAATTGAGTGTGAGATGGAGAACATGTGCTAGTTAGCGTCAGATTTTTTTCCTTGTAAAATGAGCTCATGTCATTAACTTCCAGTCAGAGCGTTATCCTGGAGTTTATCTAGAGTTTATCACATTCACACACTTATTCACACCTGCAATCTTTCTTTCTTGCAATTGTCTCTGTCCATTTTTCTATATATCTACCCATCCAACTATTCAACTACACATTCATCCCTCTATCTATTATTCGCACCCTATATATCCTACACCCTATCCATCTGTCCATATCTGGCTGTCTTTTATCTGTCTGGACTATTCATCTATCCATCTATCTGTCCATCAGTCTGCCTGTCCATCTACTAAATTTATCATTTGTACCCTATTTATCATTCACTCTATCCACTCACTTGTCTGTCCATATCTATGCTTCTGTCTGGCTACTGTCTCTCTCTATGTCCATCAACCATGTCCATCCATCATGTTTATACTATAATATCTACTGTCTAATTTTCTATCTATCTATCTATCTATCTATCTATCTATCTATCTATCTATCTATCTATCTATCTATCTATCTATCTATCAGGTTACTTTACATACATTGATAATTGTACATAAAGGTGAAGTGTTCAGGTATCAGATTACATTTAAACTGTATCTCACTCATTAATCCAGAAGCAGATGCAGATGTTTTGCACAGCAGTATAAATTTCTGCAGTGCTGCTCTAAATCAGAGTGCGCCAAACTTTGCGCCTCATTGCCTCGTTACACAAATCTGGCTTGCTAAACAAGGCCTGGCACAATGGCTAATTCAGGGCGGAGCAATAAACCTGTGTGTGTGTGGGTGTGTGTGTGTGTGTGTGTGTGTGTGGGGACAAGGGAGTTTCTTTCTATTTAGTAGACACGCACGCACGCACACACACACACACACACACACACACACACACACACACACACATATACACACAAACACCCATGCCACCAGTCTCAGGTGACAACAGGTTGCTATGGCGCTCTGGCTGCTAGACTTGCCATGTGGAGATGTGATCACACTCCCTCGACGCAGCAGGAAGGCAGCATTTGCTTCCAGCTCAATGACACGATCGTGACTTCATTGTTGAATCACAAGAAATCTAATTACAGCCCAGAGATCTATTATTTCCCTTTATTTTCCATCGTCGGGCTAACAAGGCCACCTGACCTCTAAATCAGCCCATCTCACACAGCTTATTAATGTCAGAGCGCACTAGCCACAGTGTTACGAAGGGTTGAGGCTAATTTGCACAAAGGTGGAACGTATAAGATGGCCATGACTCGATTGGAGCACTGTGTGTGTGTTTGTGTGTGTGTGTGTGTGTTGGGGGGGAGGGTGTGTGTGTGTGTGTGTGTGAGAGAGAGAGAGAGAGAGAGAGAGAGAGAGAGAGCGCGAGAGAGAGGCTAAAGGTTAAACACACAATGATGCAATTTGAAGCGGGGTAACACGCTATTTGCTTTTGCTATGAGTATAATTACAGCAGTGTTTCTTGTGTTTCTCTGAGGGACTCTGGCATGCACCAAATGTTACATCTGAGCGATGGGGGTCTGAACATAAAGGAACAATAATCTATATTGCAGATGTATAAGTTCAATGTAAATTTAATATACCTAAAATATTTCTGTTGTGTTTTTAGCAGTATGTTATGTTAAAGTTAGCAGTTGTACGTTATGCCGATGCCACAAAGGGAGGTTGTTTTTATTATTGCTAGTGCAGCTTCAGTGGAATGCAGCAATCAAGGCTGTTGTAGAAGGAAAGGTGGTACTGGAACAAAAGCTGGAATTAAAGTCCCAGAGTGCACTGCAGCTATACGACAGTAAATATTCAACTTGGCTCGTTAGCAATGTATGGGATGGCGATCATGGTGATGCTTGCAAAACCAGTGCAACTTTGGAAATGTGAGTACAGTGTACAGATGAAGCACATGAAGGAGCTGAACAGACTAACGGATAGGGGCGTGGTCAAAATGGAAAAATGCTTTCAAGATCATAATAAGTCCTTACTGCATTCATGCCAGGTTCTCACTAACTTCATACCACGCCCATGATCATGTACACGACACATCCAAATTCGTCCTTACTACGTTCTTACTACAACCAATCAGGTGGCACCACGTTCTTACCATGTATGCTTTCCCTCCATCCAGTTCTGCATACAACACAATACTGGGTCACGCACTTTGTTTTTTCAATCATTCTGCAAGTTTTCTTGTGTCAACACCTATGTTCAACAAGTCCATGCCATGCTTGTACTACGCCAATGAAGGTTTTAGTACATCAGTGCCGTTGTTATTTTGACTTCTGTTTGACCTCTTACTGCGTCCTGATTCCACTACGTCCACACTAAATTTTTTTAACATCCTCTTGATGTCCTTCATGTCCATGGAGACTACACCATGAACTTATCCCATTCTACTGTGTTCCTTCCTACAATGTTGTACAAGTTCTTACTACACTGCCTGGCCAAAAAATAAATAAATAAATAAATAAAATTGAAAAGTCGCACACTGCAATATTTTCATGGAGAGCATTTAGCCTTGATCTTAGCATGTATCTCATGGTATTGTTGCTCCAGTTGGTCCGGTCGAGGCTCAGCAACATTAATGTGGCAATAAAAAGAAGTCAGTTGATGACCTGAATGTACTGAATGAGCAGGTTATCACATCAATGGACTTTTTCTTCCCTGATGGCACGAATATTGAATGGGGACCCTATTGAAAGTTTTTGGAATGTGCTGGAGAAGATTTCATGGAGTGCTTCCGTTTTCCCCTCATCAATTCAAGACGTCGGTGAGAAATGAACCCAGCATTGGATGGAAATAAATGTTATGTTGCTTAAGTTTGTTGAAACAATGCCACGGAGATTACATGCTGAGATCAAGGCTAAAGGCTCTCCAAGAAAATATTAGAGTGTGCAACTTTTTTTTTGGCTGCGCACTGTGTATCCACACAATTTTTTGAGGATGAAGTGAGACAGTGGCTGTGTATGATGGAGGTCTTATCCAGAAATGAAGTGGGGAATATATCTACAGGACGGCTATCAACAAGCAAGTCAAAAGACATTCTAAGATCACATGGACTTTTTTAATTTTCATCTGTTTCTGCCTAATAGTAAACAGTGTCTCCACTTCATAACACCAACCTGTTTCTTAATATTTTACTTTAACGCAGTGCTTTGTTTACTGAACACTCCAGTTATCACAGCGAGCTTTTAGCATCCACTTCCACCCCTTCCCTACTGATAATCAGTCTTAAACAGACTTGTGTCAACAAAAGCATAAATAATATTCAGTAGGAAGGTAAGTGCCACCAGAATTCCAAACTTCACTGAATTATAAATACAAAGAACTTGCCGCTCTTAAAATATGGCACCCGCTGAAACATGGCATGGCGATTTCAAATGCATCACTTTTACGAAGTGGTGGTGTGGTCTGGCAAGTGGCAGGGAAAATTTCAAAACTAATGTTACGAGGCCAGAGATCCAATAAAACACAAATACAGCAACGGACTGTGCCATGGCAACAGCTGGAAACACAATCGCTCTTCGAACAGAGACTAGGCTCAAAAACTCATTAGATGTTAAGATTATATACAGACTATTATTTGTGTATGCCTGTTTAAGGAGTGGGAAAAAAAATCTAAATTAAAAAAAAAAAAAGTAAAAGTCATCTCTTCTGGTAAAGTTGTAATGGTTGGGATATAAAATATATTGCTTTGTAAGTGCTACCGCTGCAGAAAAGGCTGAGGAGGTGCTGAAATTCAACTCGTCCTCGTTATTCTCCCTCCTGGGAGGAGAAACAGCAACAGCACACTTTGAAGTGAATCTGATTTTAATCCAACATCAGGATTTCATCAGTTATGATTTCTCTGTTGCAGGAGGTGTGGCCTGGGAAACTATTTAAAAGGAAGTGAAGTCAGGATATCATGAGTTTGAATCCCAGCGATGCCACCGCCACACATGACTGGAGCCCCGAGAGCTAAAATTGCCTGTGTTAGGGTGATAGGAGCCTATTCTGTTTCTACTGTCAATCACACTGACGCTAGCAAATCACATGCTTCTCTACGTTCATGTATGTGGAAAAGGGTGGTTAGCACCTTCCTCTGAGTGCATTCTTAAGTACTACACAAAATATTAAGGTATTCATTGTACATTTGCTTGTTTCTGGATTGATGCCATTAATGGTACACCTTTAACAGTGTACCTTTACAAAAAAACTTCTTCACTAAAAGGTTACAATAAAGGTTACAGTACTGCACTATATTCAACGTTCATGGTTAAATATATACAGTAGTGTGTAGTAAAGATTATACACCACCACTTTTGTCTAAAAGGCTCCAAATTAAAAAAAAAAAAGTAAAAAATTACTTCTCTATAATTTTTTGGTGAAAATGGATGAACAACGCTACTGTAAGCAATGACAACCAACAAAAATCATTCCGACAAGTATATTGAGGTAAAAGAATGGCTAATAAACAAAAACACTAAAAAAACCAATTTTACAGAAAAATTGAAAGGCGTGATAAATGATTTTTTTTATACTTTTGCACAGCATGAATGAACTTCAAACTATATGCAATGGTTTAGCAAGTGAAGAAATGAAAAAAAATACTGTACACTTATACAACTTAACGAAATGAAGATAAATCAGAAGCCAAGTACTATTCAAGTATTTATATCCTGTATATTGGATCATATTGATGAGAATAAATAAATAAACAACAATATATAGTAATAACAAAAACAACAGTCTCTTTTTTGAGGGAAAAAAGTCAATATTTATTGTGGCCACCCTTTACTTTGATTACAGCATTTAACCTTTCAGGCATAGTGTTTATATATTTTTTCATTTCTTCACTCGCTAAACCATTCCATATGGTTTAAAGTTTATTCATGCTGTGCTAAAGTCCAAAATAAATAAATAAATAAACAAATTATTCACATTTCAATTTATCTGTAAAATTGGTATTTTCAGTGTTTTTGTTTATTAGCCATACTTTTACCTCAATATACTGGTCAGAATGATTTATTTGTAAAATAGCATTGTTCATACACTCTCACCCAAAAATTATAGAGAAGTGATTTTTTTTTAACTTCTTTTTATTAGGAACTCTTTTAGACAAAAGTGGTGGTGTATAATCTTAAAATTCAAATTCAATATAAAATGCAAAAAGAAAAATAGAAAATAAAGAAAATATGTAGAATAAAATTAAATATAATATAAAATAAAATATAGGATACAATATATATATATATATATATATATATATATAAAATGAAATATAAAGGCAATATAATGAAATATAATGTAATGCAGTGGTGATTTTTCAAGTAATAGTCTGTCTGTAAAGTGTAAAGTGTCTATGTGCAAAGTGACAAGTGTCTGTAAATTGACAAGTATCTGTGTGCAGCAGTCAGCTGAGGTGGATGTTTATGTGTGGGGGGAGAGTCTACAGTGTCCAGGTACCAGTGTTCTG
>JAQMYF010000017.1:16250790-16264186 GCA_030014195.1 Neosilurus mollespiculum | reverse complement strand
ATAATTAGTATCTAGAGACATGAAAAAGTGTCTTTAGTTTTAAGAGTGTGTGTTCCACAGCCCCGTGATGCAGGAGGGGCAGCAGTTTCCAAAGCTGTGGTGGTTTTAATTGTTTCAAAGGAAGCAGTGCTAGCCTTTGTATGCTAGCTTTGCGTTTGCT
Organism: Neosilurus mollespiculum; assembly: GCA_030014195.1. Taxonomy (NCBI): domain Eukaryota; kingdom Metazoa; phylum Chordata; class Actinopteri; order Siluriformes; family Plotosidae; genus Neosilurus; species Neosilurus mollespiculum. The sequence goes on along the minus strand of JAQMYF010000017.1, from coordinate 16,264,026 downwards.
ACTGTTGATAGTACAGAGTTAACTAGTAAGTGTAAATTGAAAACTTTGTAAAATGACAAGCAAATAAAAAAATGCAGGAAAAAATACAAAAGTCTTTCACGTGTTGCTGTATGTGATGCGTGATGCAGCACGTAAAATGTGTTGAACTTTAGCCACAAAACTGATTATTGAATAACTTTATGCTAAACTAAAGTAAGGACATGAGGACATAGTCGATTAACCCCACTCCTTTCTCTCTTTCATCTTTTTAAAAATACAGGACCATGACAAAACACTAGCATGCTGAGAATTTCAACCAGGCACTTTGCACCGTATTGTGTTTATAAAGCATGCAATAAAACTTTTTTGAGTGCATTTCTGTTTCGCGCTACAGCAGGCTTGTATACAGGACTCACACATTTGGCAGGAAGGAGTGTGATTGTCCAGTTTAACACACATCACAGCTGGAAATAAAGTGCTTTGACTAAAAAGGAAAGTATTCCAGAAAAATATATATTATACAATTGTATAAACATTTTTTTCTCTAAGTGTATTTATTACGTGAACCCCGTCCAGACCATTCCCACAACACCGCAGACAGACGCATACGCAAGGGGAAAAAAGAAAAAAAAAAAAAAAAGGGGGCCCCACTTTAGCCGTTGTACTCATTCTTTCTGCGCTGGCACTTCCAACAGGAAACTGACAGTATTATGTGACACTGTGGAATGCTCGGGAGGTCTGAGCTGGTGAAGTCCATGTACATCCAGCAACAATGCAGCCTTTTGTTTAGCACTTAGCAAAATTGTGTCTAACTTCTGCAGTCCTGAGAGAGTCGTGTAACAGAAAGGAATCAGGTTACCCAATGGGCTCTGTTTTTTTTTTTTTTGGATGGTGGGAGCACTAAAAAAACAACTATGGGGGATGAAACTGTAAAAGCCAACGATTTATCACTCACAAAGCTGTGGTGTCTACATTTCAGTAAATACTCTGATCAAGTTACCATGTGTTCATAAACACTACGGTAAAAAGTACTGTGTGTATATACATATATATACAGTATTGTGCAGTGAAGATTATACACCACAACTTTTGGCCAATAGGGCTCCTAATCAAAATAAGTAAAAATGACTTCTGTATAATTTTTTTGGGTAAAAATGTATTGAACAATGCTACTGTAGGCAACGAGAACCAAAAAAAAATAAAAAATCATTCCGACAAGTATATTGAAGTAAAAGTATGGATAATAAACAAAAACACTGAAAATATCAATTTTTCAGAAAAATTGAAAGATGTCACAAATTTTATTTGGTAACACAGCATGAATGAACTTCACACCATGTGGAATGGTTTAGCGAGTGAAGAAATTATAAAATATATAAACACTATGCCTGAAAGATTAAATGCTGTAATTAAAGTAAAGGGTGGCCACAATAAATATTGACTTTTTTCCTCAAAAAAGAGCCTGTTATTATTTTTGTTATTACTATATATTGTTGTTTGTTTATTTATTCTCATCAATATGATCCAATATTACATGAAATAAATACTTGAATAGTACTTGGTTTCTGATTTATCTTAATTTTGTTAAGTGTATAATCATCACTGCACACTGCTGTATTTTTTAATTTCTTCACTCGCTAAACCATTCCATATGGCTTAAAGTTCATTCATGATATGCAAAAGTCAAAAAAATAAAAATTGCGACACCTTTTTCACCTTTTTCATTTTTTTTTCTGTAAAATTGGTATTTTCAGTGTTTTTATTTATTAGCCATTCATTTACCTCAATATACTTGTCGGAATGATTTTTTTTGGATCTCGTTGCCTACAATAGCATTGTTCAATACATGTTCACCCCAAAAATAATAGAGAAGTAATTTTTTACTTAATTTTATTAGGAGCCCTTTTAGAAAAAAGAGGTGGTGTATAATCTTCACTGCGCACTACTGTATATATTTACATATATTTAGCCAGAGAAAAATTAAAAGACAATTTTTGAGTGCCTAAAAATTGGTCTATTCTCAGCCCTTCCTAATAGGGAACCACTCTACTGTATGTTTCTGTAAAAAACAATCCCTCAGAGGCACCCAGAGGAGTCTAAATAAACTGAGATAAGATCAGCTATTATGAGGAGGACCCTTAATTATCCAAGAAACCTTTAAAAACCTTTAAAAAAGAAGTCTTATTTCTCCAAAGCATGTGTACTAGCTGGGTAAATATGTGGTGTAAAGGGTTAATCAAACACTTAAGGGATCTTAACATCTTAGAATAATATTTAAATTTTTAGAGCGTCCATTTGGAGGACCTTTAAATATCGTATGTAGAAGCCAACAATAAAATATGTCCTATCAGAAAAAAGTTTTATTTGAAACTGATGACTCTTAGTTATCAAATCAGTCCTTTAACAATCCTTGAAGAGCACATTGTGTGTATTCTTCATAAGGGTTTGACAACCCTAGGCTTACACTGGGGCATGATGTCCGTGATCCCCATCATCATGGGATCGAATCGTGATGATCTTGAGAAAACTTTGGATTTGTGCTGATTGTGGAAAATGATTACGATGTATTATGATTTGACTCCATTCGTGATAGAACATGGAAATCGTAGTACGGTGCAGTAGAGCTTAACAGACCTTAACAGAGCGTGACAGACCTTGATGCACCATCGTAGGGGATCTTAAAGAACTTGGCAACACGATTCCTTCAAGTTTCATCTCTTTGATGCACCCTGCCTTCTTTTTATACCCTAATCATGCTCCAAGTGTGCTCATAAATCGTGGAGCTCCACACTTTTTTGAATTTCGGTGATCACGGGCATCGTGCCCCAGTGTATACCCAAGGTTACTAAGTCTTCTGAGCCTCTTAAGGGTTCTTTGAGGACACTTTTTCAGGGAAATACATGACCATAAGTTTTAACATGGGGCATAAAAGGGCTAAAAAGTATTATTTGGAAAAAAAAACAAAACAAAACAAAACAATAAACTATCGAAAGAACCCTTAAGGAACTCTTTATGTACCCCGTGTGCAGCAAAAAGTCGCTAAGTATGATATTTTAGCTGTAGTTATTAATGGAGATAAATTACTGAATGATAAATGAATAAAACAAATGAATGGTGGACTTATGGCAGTTATATAATGTTGTAAACACTGAATAAATCAAATTATTTCAGTTTCTGTACCTGTTACCTGTTTACAGTGCAGAATAAATACACCTTGAAGCATGATGCACTCTATTATTAACCCTAACAATATGTATAATGCCTTATTTACAGTTTCTTCTTATACAGATTTTACGAGCTGTCTTTTTATTTATTTTACTATCAGGAAGCATTTGAGGTTTGTTTGTGCTGCACTGAAAGGATTTAAACAGCAGGACAGAGATGAAGAGGTTTAAGGAGAAGGGGAAAAAATTCGCATTAGAATCAAATCGACTCCAGAGTTCTAGCAGCTCAGAAGAACTGAAACGATTAGAAGGTCAGCTATCATCAAACAGGTGCTCCACCTTCTGCCTCTCACCGTGACTCCGTTCTCTCATGGAAAAATTGCATATTTGGACACACACAGAGACACACACACACACACACACACACACACACACACACACACACATCGTGAGAGAAAGAGAGAGAGAAAGAGAGAGAGAGAGAGAGAGAGAGAGAGAGAGAGAGAGAGAAATAACAGAGATCTGAAATTATATTCAGAAAAGAGCTGAATCTCAAACTCAAACATTTTCCCAGGTTCACACACACGACAATTAAAGGAAAAATAAATTCTAAAATTGTTATGAAATGGAATTTTGTGTCCTCTGACATAAAATTATGTGTGTGAGTGGAGTTAAGTGCAGAACAAGCACGAAAAATACCCTCAATTACAGGTTATAGACAATTAACAATATAAACAATTATTATCAATATAAAAATAGTACCGGTGAAAATAAAAAAACAAAAATAAAAACCTTCAAGGAACCTCAAGGAATCCCCCTGACAGCAGGTTCAGTTTTTTTATATTCTCAGGGTAAAAGAAACAACATTTTAGTTTCATGTTCACAATTATTGTTTGGAAACATAGTTTTCCTTTCATTGATAATTTTAACAAGTAAAACACTTTTAAGGATAGTCCATGAATTAACTGGACAGATGTAAAAATAATAAAAACGCGTATTACTTTTACTGCAATTTTTTCATTTTAATTCAAAAATATACTTTTAAATTAAAAATTTCATAGTATAGACCTTTACAAAGCTATTTTAATGACATGTTTTATATGATAAATAATGCCTTCACTTTAAAAGCCCCCCCCCCTCCCTTCCTTAAAAACAGCAGAAAGTATCAGTAGAAACTAACAGCAACAGTAGGAGGTAACAGTAGAACCTACTGTAGCAGTGGAAAGTAATAGTAGAAAGTGGCAACATCAGTAGGAATAACAGTGGAAAATAACAATTTTAGTAGGAAATAAAAGTATAATCTAACAGTAGAAAGTAACAGTAAGAGGTACTGTAACATCAGAAAGTAACAGTAGAAAGTAACAATATTAGTAGGAGGTAAGAGTAGAAAGTAACAGTAATAGTAAAAAAAAGTAACAGGAGAAAGTTACAATTTTAGTGGTAGTTAAAAGTAAGAATCAACATTAGAAAGTAACAATTACAATCTAACAATATGAGGAGTGACAGTAGTAGGTAACAATAGAAAGTAATAGTGGAAGTTGACAGTCAGAAGTAAAAATAGGAGGACACAGTAGAAAGTAAGAGTAGAAATAACAGTAGAATGTAACAGCATCAGTAGGAGGTAAAAGTAAAAAGTAAACAGTAGAAAGTAAAAATAACAGCAGGCGGTAACAGTAGAAAATTACAGCGGAAGCTTCATAGGTGAAAGCGTGAAAGGAAACTGTTGTGTTTCTCTCCATGCTAAACTATAAGCAGCAGGAGGTAAAAGTAATCACAGAAGTTAACCGCAGGGGGTGACAGTAGGAGGTGACATTAGAAAGTAACAATAGAAAGCAGGAGAGAGTAAGAGTAACAATAGAAGGAAACAGAAGGAGGTGACAATATGAGGTGGTAATAATAGAAGGTAAAAGGAGGAGGTGACAGTCAGAGGTAACAGTAGAAGGTAATAATAGAAGGCAAAAGGAGGAGGTGACAGTCAGAGGTAACAGTAGAAGGTAATAATAGAAGGTAAAAGGAGGAGGTGACAGTCAGAGGTAACAGTAGAAGGTAATAATAGAAGGTAAAAGGAGGAGGTGACAGTCAGAGGTAACAGTAGAAGGTAATAATAGAAGGCAACAGGAAGAGGTGACAGTCAGAAGTAACAGTAGAAGGTAATAATAGAAGGCAAAAGGAGGAGGTGACAGTCGGAGGTAACAGTAGAAGGTTATAATAGAAGGTAAAAGGAGGAGGTGGCAGTCGGAGGTAACAGTAGAAGGTAATAATAGAAGGTAATAGGAGGAGGTGACAGTCGGAGGTAACAGTAGAAGGTAATAATAGAAGGTAATAGGAGGAGGTGACAGTTGGAGGTAACAGTAGAAGGTAATAATAGAAGGTAACAGTAGTTGTAGGTGACTGTAGAGGATGACAGTAAAAGCTAACAGCAGGAGGTGACAGCAGGAGGCGACATTAGGATAGTAGACAATAGAAGGTAACAGTAGAAGGTGACAGTCAGAGGTGACAGAAGGAGGCTGTCGTGTTTCTGTCCATGTTAACTATTAGCAGTGAGATTGAAATCTAAATCACTCTCAGTGTCAATACCGGTCTGTCCTCCTGTTTGTCTTCATGTGTGTCCTCTTTGTGTCTCGAGCTCCTCAGAGTGATCTCAGTGTTGCTCTATCAGCCAACCAATCGAACAGGACAGCTCCTCTCACACTCATTGGTTTCTCGAGCACTAATACATTAAGTCACTATTTTCCTTTTCTCACATTTTTTTTTTCTGAGCTCAGCTCCTCATGTTCTTCTTGTGACTTTGATTTCCCGGGGTAAGTGATCCCTCGCTCCAGGGCCGATGAGATCCGGCTTTAGTTTGGCTCTGATATTGCACAGTGTAATGTAAAGTGAAGTAGCACGTCTAAATGTCCTGTCAATCAGCCGCACCCTGTCCGTTTACTCCATGGCGTCCAGAAATCTCCAGCTGGGACTCATTTCAAGCAGCATAAACGATACGGCGATATTAAATCGCTGTTAAAGTACGTGACGACATTCCGCCGGTGCTGATGAAGACTGGCGCTGGGTTTAAGCAGGGAGCAGACAGCAGACAGGACAGTGACGTGATTCCTTTTCGTTAAATAAACTCTTTTCCCAGTGATCAGTCTGGAAAATTCACGTTTTGTGTGAATGTTTTTATAACGACTCTGTGTTTAATATCAGCTTTAATTCCAGCAATCAGCAACAATATCAGACTTTAGAGATATTTCTTTAAAAGAATTTGCTTATTTGAGTTTACTATCAGCCCTGTGATGGTCTGTCGAGCTATTCAGGGTGTACCCTGCCCTTAGCCAGTGTCGGCTGAGACAGGCTCCAGCCTTCTCACTAACCTAATAGGATTAAGTGGTTCAGCAAATGAGTGAGTGAGTGAGAAATTATTACAATTTTGCATTCTATTTTTTTATAAATGTAAATAAAGTTTAACTGTATTTTTATTTTTAGTTTTAGATGTAAGGGTGAAAAACAGAACAAAACAAAATCAAATTCAATTAAATTTTTATAAAAAATAATAAATTTTATTTAAATACTTAGGCATTTTTCCAACATTCTAAATATTCAAAGCAATGTAATTTAATACCTTTTTTTTTTAACAATAAAAGCAGTATGATAAAAAATGTTATTGGGCAATAAAAAAAGTATAAAAAAGTAAAAATATAACAATTTCGTGTCAGACAATGAAACACGGTTGTTGGTTTTTTTTTATTTAAACAAGTTTTAAACTATGTTTTTATTTAAATATATTTTAATGAAATGTATCTTTATTTCCAGATTTTATCTTTATGGGAGTATAATCACAGGTGCCCTGAGGCGACGTTCAGTTTCACCCTGGATCATTTACAGACCCTCTCAATTCTCCTGACATGTGAAGACAGAGTGCTTATTGTTGCTTAAATGTCCACCGGCATGAGTTTGGGTAGCTCAGGTAATCCAGGGGCCTGGGGAGGGTGCTGGGGGAGGCCTGGTGGTGCTGTGGGGACGGGGAGGGGTGGCACGTGCTCTGTAAGGCGTCTGTTCCACAACAGGAAAGAATAAACCCGGGCTCAAATCATAGGAAATTCATCAAACCTGGTTCTGGGAGTCGTGTCTTTCAAGCCCAGTTTCCTCACCATATGATCTCCATAAAGCAAACGACTGCTGGCTTCCATGCGGGCGAGCAGACGCCTGGAGCCGCCTGGTAATCAAAACCAAATGCTAATGACAATAGAAGCAGCGGCAGGAAAGGAAAGGAAAGCTCGACGGTTCTCCTCGGCTCTGGCCAGAAAAGCCCCAAAATCCCAAAATGTTGTTAGTGTTTCTCTCGATGTACATATGACTGACAGGAAGCTGTACAGCGATCAGGTATCATTCAGCAGATAAACAGGAGCAAATATTTTAAACTCGTTTTTAAAAAAATCTGTTTAATTACACAATTTCCAAATGGTTCAGTTATTTACATATCATAAACTACTTTTTCTTAACTTTCTTAACTGTGTCTTCTCTTCAGTTGAATTCGATTTATAGCATTTAAATGCTAATTGATCCGAAAATAAATAATCCTCAGATTCACCTCTCGAGCATTTCTTAACTTTTTGTGTCCCAGTTTCCTGAAATGAAAGAAGGCATGAAATAGAAGAGCGAATCTTATCTTTCATTCGTCTTGTTAAAAAGCTTTTAATTGCTTAACGTGTTGCATCCTGGAAGACGCTCCGTCCTTAAAGAGAGAGCGACAGAAGAGCGGAAAGAAACAAAGCACACAAAGCGTGTGTTGTGTGGTTTTGTGTCGACATTATTATGATGTACTGATTTTGTAAGCAAGGGATTCTCAAATGTTTTAAATCCCAGACGAACGCATTGCTGTCTTTATTTTATTTTATTTCAGCTCTATTTGATGCCTTGCTGTGCACCACTGACTGAATAGTTTATAATATAATATAATATAATAATAATGGATTATGATGAGGCCATGTGTTGCTCACTGTTAATAAACGTCGTCTTTAAAATAGAAAAAGGTTCAGCTTCAGTTCGCGGAGAGAAAAGGCATTTAACACTCGAGAGGCTTCATTTCTAATAATGTGGTGCGGCGTGCAGGTGAGTCTTGACTGATCACGATGGCAAACTTAAAATAGGTGCAAATGTACAGTACAAACGCTGAAGCACGTCTGGATGCTTATTATTAGAAATTATGAATAAATTAAATCATGGTGCACCTGCATCTGTAAACAACATCTGAATACGGAGCGGGTTCTTGAATTGCACTGCTGTCAAAACAAAGAACGATCAGCGACATATTTATATAAACCATGAAACTAAACAGAACGGCAGCATCGCCTGATTCACGTACGTTTAAAAAGGATCTTTAAATTTGTGCAATGAATTATAAAAATTATATATTTATTGCTACACAGTGTTTTGTGTTTCAAACTTTGCTAATAGATAAGCTTTATAAACAGAAGTTTGAAATAGGAAGCACGGTGGGGTATTGGTTAGCAAGTCCGACTCACAGCAGGAAGGTTCTGGATTCAAATCATGGCCTCAGCGAGGGTGTTACTGTGTAAAGTTTACATAGTCTACCATATTTTATACCTAAAGATAGGCTAATTGGCTGTTCCAAATTGCCCCAAGGAGTGAGTGTGAATGGTCATGTTTGTCAGTCAGGCGATGGTCTGGTGAACTGTTCAGGGTGTAACCCGCCTTCTCCCAGCGTTGACTGAGATAGGCTCCAGACTCCCCACAACCCTAAAAGGATTAAGAGGGTTGGCAAATGAGTGAGTGAGTTTAAAACGAAATATTAAAAATTCCAGTAGGGATGTGATAATATTCTGCTGGTTCTGGCTGATGTGATAGAGCTCATAAATAGCTGTTTGAGGCAATTATCAAGATATAATTTTTTTTTTTTTAATCATGACATAAATATTCACTCTTTGGAGATATTCATTTAATTTTAAATTTGATAGTGTTTGTATTAATTTGATGCTTTTTACTTTTAAAAAGAACCACCCATGGATTAAAGGACAAGCTGACCAAGCACTCATCTGTTACTCTTAGAGATGAACTTTAGGTTTATTCATCGTATTATCTGTGAAATACTGACTTCTTAAGATGAGTATCCTCTGATGTCTTCTGTGGGAAAAAATATCATGCTCTTCAAAAAGAATGTTATTTAAAAATTATTTGTTAAAGAGCTGCATAGTAATGGAATAATCAGTTTAGCAACACCCACAGAGCCTGAAATGAATAAACAGTTTCAGTAAATACTACATGAAAACAAACAAAAAAGCAAACTAAAATGAGTTAATGAGTAAATTTTATTTATTTGTTCATTTTTCATTTATTTTTTTAAATCATGATGAATGCGGATGAACTATGAGTGCATGGGCGAGCAGATGCGGAGCTATGTAACAATGTCTATTCAACTCTCTAGTATATACTAGACATAAACAAAGAAAAACAAACTAAACCAAGATTGCTACATTTCATATTTAATAATAATAGTGCGATGTTTGTAATGGTGGCCCTGAATGATATTCCATTTTTTTGTGTTTATTAACATCAAGAACAATCCAAAAACATCTCAGAATGGCATACTGAGTTGATATGAAACTGTCAGATGGTGGCACTGGACTTAATCCAGCTCCTAAGGATATAGCATACAAGATTAGGATCAGAGTTAAAGTGGGTAGAGTCAGAGCAAAGATTAGGTGCTTTATTGATATAAAATAAGCTAAGCAAAATGCTAAAGTGCTTAGCTAGCAGGAGGTAATAGTTTGGATCTCGAGAGCATCCAGCACTTGTAGAGGTGTTATCCTAGTTCATGTGTATTGTGTAGTCGATATCATTAAAACACAATACACAAATGCTGTGTTTGAGAATTTTTTTTTTTTTCAGATAACGAAGAGTTACATTCAATAAAAATGTAAAAATTATCAGTTAATTTTAGCAGAAAACAAAGGTTTTTCTAGTGAAACCACCCCAGCTCACAGGCTTGGTATTTCTTATTATCTTGTTTTACATCTTATTTTGGTTCTGCGTCTACTTACAATAACAACAAAAAGAATGTGACCAGAGGGACGATTTTGCACATATGCGATGACTTGGTAATGCAACACTTGTAGAAAGTGGAAAAGTCCGAGATCATATATACAGAAACAGAAGAAGGCATACGATTTCAAGAAAAAAAAATAAGATGGGCATATTTATAAATATCACTGCGTCTGCTGAAGGGTCACCATCACCCACATGCAGGAGTAAGCAAATGGTTTTAGAAAGACATTGTTCATTTTATTTCCAAGACATATCGCTGTATTTCATGTTTATTTAATATGTCAGGTAAGACATATGGGCCCCTTTAAGTACTAATAAGACTATTACTGCAAATAAAAGCTCGACAAAATATTATATACAGCAGAATTTTAATTTAATTTCAAGACCAATTTAGTTCAATATTAATGAAACCACTGTGTAATGAGCTGAATGGCCTGCAGGTTTGACAGTAATCTGAAAATAATGCTGAATAATAAACTTCATGATACGCCAGAGATCGCACGTTTCTGATTAATGAATTGGCAAAAGCGCTGCAAATATTTTTCAGCTACAATGAAGCGCGGGATAAATCTATCTGGCACATTCTGCCAATTCCCAGGCCAACATCCTGTAATTGTTTCCTTATTTAAGCCAGGAGCTCAAAGCCGCAATAATAATAAAGACTCGTAATAAAATCCCACAAATGTTATTTTCATGGAGACACAACCCACTGAAAAAAAAAAATCAGAAACAAATAAAAAACAAGACTAATTAGAATAATATCAACAGTTAAATGATCAGGTGGGAAGCTTTTTTTTTTTTATATAACATTTGACACCATATTGAGTTGTTTAAATGTTTAAAATCTCAGCGTAGTTTTCATTTAAACCACTTTCTGTAGTGTTTTCATTATACTGAGAAACAAAGAAGGTACTTCTAAACACTCTGATAAAGTCTGATGTTTAAAGGGCTAATAAAAATATAAATTTGTAAATTATATTCGCAATTTATTCACAATAAAGGTGATATAATTAAACAATCATTTATTAAGTTAAATTATTAATAGAGATAATGAAGTTCTGTCGAGAAAGTAAGTACACCCTTGGCCTCATAAGCTAGCGTTGCCTCGATTTTGCAGATATGATTCTGGTAAGCATTTTATGTATAATAAGTTCTTGTAAAGTTACTAATATGTAAAGAACACAAAGGGAAGCACTGTACTATGCGTCACTGTATAATGCATCAACCTTTATGTTTTCTGGTTTGTGCAACTGTTTTTTTCTTCAACACCCACATCCTTCTGCATATGTACCACCACGGGTATCCCAAACATAAACAAAAAAAATCTTTATATCCTTATGGCATAATCCACTTTGGCTTTGTGTAGCCTCACTTACTCACTCATCCTACTAGACACTGGGCGAAGGCAGGATACACCCTGAACAGCTTGCCAGACCATCGCAGGGCCAAGACACAAACAAAACCACCCACACTCACACCTAGGGTCAATTTGGAACAGCCACTTAGCCTAATGTGTGTGTCTTTGAACTGTAGGAGGAAACTGGAGTACATAGAGGAAGCCTATGCAAGCATGGGGAAAACATGCAAACTCCACACAGAAACGCCAGAGCCCGGGATTCGAACCCAGAACCTTCTGGTTGTGGGGTGGATGTGCTAACCTACTATACCACCGTGCCGCCCTTGAGTGATCCTGAAAGGTCAAAATCAAGGTCCCGGGGTTTTGAGCACTTTGAAACAAGTGCCAGTAGATAGATCCTAAAAGGTCAAATCAAGGTCAGAGGATTTTGAGTGTGAATAGCTTTGCAATGGATAATTTTAAAATGAGTGGCAGTAGACATGTTGTTACTATGGAGCACTAATAAGAAACAAAATTACCTGAAATAAAATGACTTAAAAGACTCGACATAAGAAAAAGACTTAAGATGAGCACATGGCTAATTAATCCCAGTAGTATAAGATAAGATAACTTTACAATAAAAGTGTCATCAGCAACTCTGTTGGATAGTGACATTTAAATAAAATAACATAAAGTATCAAACATAAAACAAAGGCAGAGAATCGTACTCATAACTACTCATAAATATGCTCGCAATATACAGTAACCACACTACCTCTACCACAGGTCTCTTTACTTCATTGTCCATGCGGAATGGTGGAGGATTCAGAGTTTGAGAACAGGATAAATGAACAGCAATTAATATAATTCAAAATGAATAAGAACATATAAAGCATCAAAATAAAAAAAAACTACATTTTAATTACTGGCTAATTGTCGTGTTCTAAGAGGAATTGAACAGTATGCTTGGGCTCAATAAAAAAAAAAAAATAATTAAACAAAATTGTATGTCACATATTTGTCTACGGACACTGATCAGACAGTGAATGAATCATGTTTCTGAAAGTGATAAGCTGATAAAGACATGAGGAATCATGTAACTCGATTTACAGCCACAGTAAACGGAACGAATACTTAAGGACCAGAACACAAATCACAATGAGCTCTGATGATGATGAGTGGCCCGATGGAGTGCTATCATAAATGATGTTCTCGCTGCAGAAAGACTCGGAGAAGGAGGCCGTGAAAAAAGTGAAAGAAAAAAAAAAAAATCACATTACTATTTAGTGAACCACTTGAAAGCTTTTAAAGCAGAGGCCTAATACGAAACAGATTGCAGTGCTGCATTTACCAGCAACGAGAGCAGAGAAGAGCAGAAAACAAACTCGACATCTCTGAAAGCCTGGCACCTCCGAAATTCACTCGGCTCCAATCTTCCCAATCCATAAAAACTCACAAATGCACTGAAATACTTAACTCTGGCTTGTTGATGTTGTTGTAAGGATAGCTGCTTCCTTCATGCAAGAATTTTCATATAAATCGTCTTATTCATCTATTTCACACACGCTGCTGTTTACAAAAAAGAAAACTGAAGCTGGTCATACTAGGGTTCGGTGTTAGCACTAACATTTTCATTTACCCCTTCTAAAATATGTACCTGGTCTATCTGAGTGGGAAAATACCAAACATAATGCATTTACTCAAAGGTGA
>JAQMYF010000017.1:16222120-16232643 GCA_030014195.1 Neosilurus mollespiculum | reverse complement strand
TTCTTTTACATGCCTCTCACCATAGACAGTGAGAGACATGGCCGGCCTTTGATAACCCAGTTAGCTGCACTGGGGAGGAACAGCAGTGACAACCCAGGGATAGTGGGACTTGAACCCCCGACCTTGGGATCACTAAGCCAGCACCCTACCACCGGGCCACAACTGCCCTGCTAATTTAGTTCTAATCTTAATTTTTAATTAACCTATTCATATGAAATTAATTATATCTCTTTATTTTCTGAACTGATTAATCCTATTTGGGTTGCTGGGAGGCTGAGCCTATCTCGGCCAACACTGGGCAAAGGCATGGTACAGCCTGAACGGTTGCCAGGCCATCGTAGGGCCAACACACACACACGCGCACACACACACGCACACACACACACACACATATTCAGACAGTATGGCTTGAACCTATCTCAGCCAACATTGGCAAAAAATGGGGTACACCCTGAATAGCTCACCAAACCATAGCAAGGTCACCACACACTCACTCACTCAAACTCCTAGGTAACTTATTCCTAGGGGCAATTTGGAACAGCCAATTAGCATAATGTACATGTTTTTGGACTGTAGGAGGAAACCGGAGTACCTGGAAAAACCTCATTTTTGATGTTTGCAAGGGATGGACGTGCAAACTCCACATAGAAACGCCCTCACCGAGCCCAGGACTCAAACCCAGGCCCTTCGTGCTTTTTAATGACATACATCATTTTGTGTAAAATGTTTGTCTGAAAATTTGAACTTGCACTGTGTGTGGGGGACTTAACGCTCGCACTGTGTAAAAACCAAAACCCAAAAATGTGATCTGTAATAAGAAAATAAATGAAAATCATTATACTGTATATAGACAGCTATATTTCACACTGAAGTGGTAATCTGAGCAGTAACGGATATTTAGTGTTACGAAATCTGAATATTATGTGTATAGAAATACCAAGATATACATTTTCTCGTTCTTACAGTATGTTTGATTTATTTAAAAGAATAATCAACACGCTGTTTAAAACAAAATGTTTCTTTAATGTTTAAGTGTCAACAGCAGTACAAAAGATGGAGTGATGGTGAAACGATTTTCTGGTTGTTTTTTGAGTGTGTGTGTGTGTGTGTGTGTGTGTGTGTGTGTATTGTACGGATTTTATGAAAAAAGAGGAAACTCTTGAGGTAAATGAGCTAAAACAGACAGGATCTCCCTCTTCTGCCATTGTACATCAAATGTATTGAGTATACTGTAGAAATGTCATTACTTTACAACTTTATGGCAAAAAACAAACAAACAAACAACAAAATAAACCCCGCCCCCTGTCGAGAGCGACCTAGAGAATTGTACAATCCACTAAGGTGCCTAAATAAACCAAAATGCGTCACTCATCTGGATTATTTTTATTTATATTAATACTACCATTACAGAGAGAAGACTCGTCTCTGGAACATACGACTGTAGAATTAATTTAATTTACCTCACGTCAATACTGCACATGAAAAAAAAAAAAGAAGTTTCTGGTTTACATACTGAAGCCAAGCAGAAATTTTTAGTACCTTTTTTTTTTTTTTAAAACAATAATACCCTTAGCAAATTGGCATCTTTCATACTGTCATACTGTATAAAGAAGAAAAAATGTGAACACGAGGGTGATGGCAACCTTTAAGTTCGATTAAAAACTTTACACTGGACTGTACAAGATAGGATAAACTATTTACATTTTTTTTTTTAGAATTAATTCCTTTTTTTTAAGCAGCACACTAGTTCTATATCTCTAAAGTCTGAACAATACCTGGCAAAGGTACCTGCTGAGGAACTGGATTCTATATGCACAAAAAAAAAAAAAAAAAAAGTAACATTAGAAATAATTTTTAGGCTGCCAGCGGGAGTCAAAGTGAGAGCTGCCCGGGCGTTTGATGAGCCACGCACAGTGTTGCTTGAGAGAACTAGGAACTAGAAAGTACCATTGTAATGACAATAATTTGTCCCTGACAGCAAAAACTAAAATTTAAACTAAAAATGTACTTGTCTAAACAGCAGCTAGCATTTCAGTCCAGCATGTCAGTGAATTGTGCTGATTAAATTAGCAAAAAAATCCATAATATAGTACATCATCAAAGGCTAATGACTGAAGAAAGAATTACAGTAAGTAGAAACAGCATATGCATTTTGTCTTCAGTTGTATCTAATTTGCATAAAAAAATGGCAGTGATTAAAAAAAAAAAAACTGTTGAACACAAAATGGGCTGCAGCTGCTGAAAAGCTGACCAAAAAAAATCAAGATAAACTTTATAAAGACATTAAAATGCAAAGAATGTGTCCGTGTAATTCAGCATATAGAAAAATAATAAATATTCACCCCCATGGATCGAACTTTTATCTCTCTCTCTCTCTCTCTCTCTCTCTCTCTCTCTCTCTCAAGTTGGAAATCATTGTTTTGACCAATTAGATCTGTGGAAGAGAATCAGAGCGAGGTGTGACGTCCTGCATGGTGTAAGAATAAGTCGTAATCCACAACCATCTGATCCGAACAGGGGACCGAGTTCAGCATCTCAGCATCTACATGAGGTACAGTGACTTGTCTAGTTTTGATTCTTCTTCTTTTTTTTTCTT
Organism: Neosilurus mollespiculum; assembly: GCA_030014195.1. NCBI lineage: Eukaryota > Metazoa > Chordata > Actinopteri > Siluriformes > Plotosidae > Neosilurus > Neosilurus mollespiculum. The sequence goes on along the minus strand of JAQMYF010000017.1, from coordinate 16,230,047 downwards.
TTTGTTTTTTTTTAAAGAATGATTGACCAACTGACACAACAATCCACGAATAATAAAAAAAGAAAGAAAAAAGAAAAAAAGCAACAACAACAATGACAACAATAACAAGTCAAACACATAACTTATACTTCAGTGAGTATTCATGAACAACAAAAATAGAATTCTGCTTTTTTGTTTCTATGTTATATTTACAATTTCGAGGAAAAAAATGAGATGGTAAGTAGATGTAAATGAAGATGTAAAAAAAAAATATATATAAGAATTTGGAGTTCCAATTCAGCGTCACTGTGTTTTCTCTGATTGTCCTTTTTATTAAGTTCTAACGACAAACTTTTATAGCCATCAATGGCTAATAAATACAATAAAAGTCTATAAGCACTATATAGGTTTCCCAGTACAATATACAAACACAAAGCGTTAAGATGCGTGATTGAAGTCTGGTGTGAAGTCTCGGATGATCAGTCTCTTACGTGAGCCTTCTGTCGAGTTTACTGCTCTTTATCTCCCTTAGGCAGCACTGGAGCTTAAAAAAGTGTGTGTTTATGACGTATATTTGCATAAATTAATAAAACAAGTCGAAAAAAACAAAAAACATTTATAAAAAAAAAAAAACAATGACTCAAATCCGGCAAGTCCAAACAGGTCACTTTTGTTCGTGTGGATTTTTTTTCCCCGCACGACGCGGCGGCTTCACATTAATTAGAATCGATAAAAAATACCATTTATATCCAGTGCTTGTAACACTTATGATACTCTGCGTGTGACCGAAGTCCTTTCTCTCTCTTGCTATTTCTTTCTTTCTGTCTTTCTTTCTCTGTTTTACACAATCGTGATCAAGTTTCAGTCCTGACAACAGTCCTTTTTATCTAACACCAGCCTGGAAAATCAGTCCGGTGTGGTCAAGAAAATATGTACAAAACACGTACAAGTCAATCTACCAGCAAACAAATATGAAACAAATTTAAACAAAACACCCACTGAGAACAAAAACAAAGAGGAAAAATGAATTTAGCATCATCAGGGAGGAAACCCTGCCAGATGTCGTACCTCATGAGAGAAAAATCACAACAAATTAAAATTTAAATGATTAAAAGTAAAACTTTTGTAGAGATTACCGAAGTGCTTAAGAGATTTCTAAGACTTAAAGTAAATGCTTCTCCTTTTAGGGGCTACTTATAATTTTTTTTTTAATGCTAGGAGGAAAGTAAATAAATAAGCGCTTAACATAGATAGTAATTTATTTTGTATAAATTACCTTTTTAAATTTATTTTACGTATATTTATGACCTTGAGAGGAAAGGCAGTGACCAGCAGCTCATCAGCCCAGCAGTAATTGCTTGTGTTGCTAATGGAAATAAAAAAAATAATTAAAAAAAAAATAAGACAGGTTCAAGGGCAAGGGGAAAATAGCGAGCCTCATGCATTAATAATGGCGCATTTCAGATGATACAGACTCGTCAGTCATTTTAATAATCTCCCACAGCTTGATCTACTTGTTCCATCTGCTCGCCAGCACCTCGTGGATTTTCTCCTGCACTTTGATGGAACGAGCACAATCAGCCATCGACTCCCTCCCTTCCATATTGTTTTCCTCAGCTTCTGATGGACACCGGGTCCGAGTCTGGGTCCAGATGGCTGTCTCTTGAGGTAAGAGGTGACATGAGCCGTTTCTCACCCCAAGTTATTTATTTTCCATAACAGCAGTTATGGAAAATAAACTGAAGGGTTTTATTATTTATTAAACAACAACTCGTACATTTAAACTGTTTCTATTTGAATATGGACGCAGATGAAAAGGTTATTTCCTGTTCTCACTTATGTTATAGCAGCTATAAACGGTCTTTCCTTTGCAAGCTTATCTGTATTCTTTTTCATAAAGGAGACAAAAAAAACGTACTGCGTTACACTTGGTACTCCAAAAATTACAGATGAAATGCCATTGTTTACCCCTGACACTGGAGACTCCTTCCATACAATGTAATAAGTAAAGAGCTGACGGGAGAAAACTTCACCACTTTAAACCCAATCAGCTGATGACGTATCAGGACAAGTTCATTTACAACAGTACTGATATAAATGTACGATTTTACAAAGCTGCTATTATAGGAAGATTATCATATACCTTCTGACCAATCAGAAGCCAGGATTAAACAGTGCTGTAGTATAAACTGTTTTTTATTTAATAAATATGTGGTATGCGTCCTTTGTCTGTCCCAGACAAACTTCCTGTTTCTTTAAGACATATTTACGTTCTGTTTTAAGACTTTGTCGTGTCGATTAAACTTTGCAGCATCCCACGGTGACAGAAAGCCCTTATGGACTCACTTGCTGCTGTAAAAAAAAAAAGAAGAAAAAACACAGTGTGTATTGTACAACAGCAATTTTGTGATGGTAATGCCACTGAAGCTGCCTTTTGCTGCTATTTCAATTTCGCAGATTGGATGCCTTTGGCCCCACTTTGGCACGCTGGCCAATCTGTTTGATTAAGAACATTGTGGGTGTAAGACTGAAACGAAGGGCAGGACAAGCTGCGTGATCACTGGAACTCCAGGACTGAACAAGGACTCTCAGATCTCCGTAATAAAATCCAACACATCTAACACTGCCTCGAAAATTCCTGAGTGCTTCAAGAAGAGCTAAAGATGCAAAAGGGTTTTTAAATAATAATAATAATGATATAAAAAAAAATCATCTTACTTGCTAAAATTCCAGAGGATTGTCTAAGACTTGTGAACTCTCTCCTTTAAGACTCAAAGATTTTTAATGTATAAAGAAGCTAATGCTAACACTGTGTTTGGACCTGGATTTGAAGAGGATTAAAATTAAAGATAAACGTTAAAAGAGGGGGCAGTTTTTTGTTTCGTCATCATTTCAATTTTTTTTTCTTTTGTTCTGCTGTCTTCTTCCTTATTTTTAAATAGCTTGAAAAAAAAAATAAAAACATTCACAAGCTGTTGGCTGGCACAGCATACCTGAGAGAAATACAGAACCCCGTCAAAAACAGTGATCTAAAAAAAAAAAATATCAAGAACAACAACAACAACAAATTGTATGTAAGACTGTGAGAGCTATAATTGTGTTTCAAGTCCGGCCCTCTGTTACTTTACAGGTCAGTTTGTGTACACATCCATGATCAAATAAGAATTAAAAATAATAAAACACAATCAAACTGCTTCACACTCCAAGAAACATTTAAGACCGAAGAGCCGATGAAGCCAGGAGCCACACGTGCATGCAGGCTCCTAAGGGATATATTATCAGAAACAAGTTTCTTTTCTCTCTATTTTTAAATTTTGTTCTGTACTTTCTTTTGTTTTTGTTTTTTTACCCCCGTCCTTCTTCTCCTTCAGTACTCCTTCCACCCACTATAACCGAAAGCCTCAGTTGGCGCTGACGGGCTCCTGAGCCTCGTTTTCGCTGCTGTAGTCCGATTTAGGCTCATCCTCGAAGTCCTCGTACATGTCCATGTCGTCCTCGCCATTGACTGGTTCGTTGGGGACAACGCTGGGCACGCTGGGCTCCATCTTCATGCCGAAGGTACTCTGGATGACGGGCACGGTGGGCTCGGGGCTGGCTGAGTTGCTCGAGCAGTCCGAGGTCATGCTGATGGCTCCGGGGTAAACGACACCGGCGCTGCTGCTGATTGGGAGCTGAGTCTGGGGCTGCTGCCTGAGACAGGACCACACACAGGAAAACAAAGTCAAAGTGATACTTGATTAAGTGTTCACCTAGAAATATTTGTCCTGAATAGAAATAGAAATGTTCATTTCTATAGTAACAGCTCATTCAGGATGTGTACACTGAGATTAAGTAAGGTGAATGGAAGGAGTCTTCAGTGTCAGCAACTTACTACAGGAGTTTCACTGATTGTTTAACAGCATAGCATGAAATGGCATGGTTGAAATACTCAGTTCTGATTGGTCAGACACACTGTTGTTGAGTATAACCGCCCATCGCTATGAAGTGCGTCACTGGTGGAACTATAGAACCATTTTTAAATGAATACAATTATTCATTCATTCATTTTCTGAACCGCTTAATCCTAATTAGGGTCACGGGGAGTCTGGCGCCCATCTCAGCCGACTCTGGGCGAGGGCAGAGTACACCCTGGACAGCTCGCCAGGCCATCGCAGGGCAGAAACATGCTGACGGCAACCCAATGGCCTACTCTTATTTAAAAATCAGTATAATTATTTTTAAATTCAGAAATAATTTTTTTAATTAATAGCATTATTTTTAATTCAATAAAATCATAATTTAAAAAAAAAACTGTAAAATCAATACAATTATTTTAAATCAATATATGTGACCCGCTAAGACATTGATATATTAGCAAGGAGAATTGAATCTGCTTTAAAATGAGGTATAATACATAATTATAGCATGAAAATGAGTTACATCACTTTGTATGTTGCTAAACAGGAAATGATGAAATTTACTGTTATATGATTGAGGAAATCCTTCTGGGATCCTGTGGGTAGGGTATTCTGGTACCAAATATGGATCATAAGGAAATACCCTGAGCAAACACAAAAGCGGATTGGAAATAAATGGATATTTCTATTGTTTTACAACTTGGACATAGAACCCTTTCAAGTATTTCATCAGGGATGGATTGTGTTTATGGCTATTTGAACTTGGTCATGTTGAAGATTATGATTTGAAGGATGTATTCTTGGTGATATCACATTGTCGTCCAGGTACGCCATTTTCTACTTACTTTGGCTCTTAAACAAAACACTACCTTGCGACTTATTCCGTATTACGTGGGAGAGGGTCACATTTTGTGGCACAGTAGTTTTACCTTTCACATGAGCTACACGGAAGGTACTGTGACGTGCTGATTTTCTTTCTGCAGAAAACATTAGGACCAATTATACAACAATAATTTATGTACCTTAAAATAAAATACTATGACCAATTTCGCATAGTACTCCGACTAAAAGTAAAATTTGACAGTCACATGTGACATTATATTTGCCAGTTGGTGCCACGTAAAAGGTCAGTGAACGTGTGTGTTCCACCAGTCATTTATTTTAGTAAGTAGGTGTGTAATAGGTGGGATAAGGTACAATAAGCCAGTTGTTATCCTGATTATTTGCTACACCTCAAGGTCCTGATCACTCTGTTGGGGTTTATTTTACTGTACTTTATCCCTTACATTCTCTACAAATTATTCTCCATTACTGTATTATGGATTTACATTTAAAATGAAAGCGAGATGGCGTGGGTTAGTAGGCTGTGCTATAAAATAAAAATAAACAGAACACCATAGAGTAGTTTCATAAGTTTGGGGGAAAGAACACTTTCTTTATATGTTCATACAGTAAATTCTCTTAGGAAGGGTTTGCTCAAGGAAAGGTGGTTCAGTCTTTTCTGAAAACCATCAAATATTTTAGCACTTCATTGGTGCTGGAGTAACTGCTCAGCTATGAGGCAGCGTTTACAGCAAACAGCTGTGAAAAAGATCTCGATTCGGTTACGATGGAACAGCTTCAGGAGTCATGGAGAAAAAAAAAAAAATGAAGCAGGCGTTGATGTTGAACAGCAGGACTGATACTCCACAGCTGAAAAGAACCGAAGTGGGAACACCGGGTGCAGGATCTCACGCTGACCACACGGAATCATTTACATGTCTCAAGACAGTTTCGCCATCATCACGTTTCATATCCTGCACTCGGTTAAATTATTACCTCCGCCAGGGTGGTTAAGTTTTACCCGCGGTTTGTGATTGTTAGCAAGATTACATAAAACGTTATGTGCAGACTTTCATGAAAGAAGGAGGGCTTAGGACAAGGAAACCTCTATTAGATTTTGCAGATGATCCCTATCGAATTCTGGATACTGGAATTTTTTAAGGATACTTAACGTTCTTGTATACGAAGATTTTTGACATTTTGGTTCATACAGCTGTGATTGGCAGAGGTTTGTGCTCCCTGAATGCTCTTGTTGAACGTAATGTCAGGAAATCATGAAAACGTTCACGTTAAGGTTAATCTAAGTGTGTGATTAGTACACATCACTGCATCACGTTGCTGATGATGTCATACATTTTATCCATTTTGAGCTACATTAAATATCCTGGAATGTTTACAAAAGTTATATTACTGGGGCTAATAACACTTCTTCCCTTTCCACCTTCTCAATTTACTGTGTTTAAACTGGAAGCAGTGTGTAAACTCTGTGGGTGGGATGTCCCAGGGAAGTAGCGCCCTTTTCTATGACATCATTACAGTGTGTAGGTCATTTTTCATAGTTTATATTATAAGTGCCCCCCTTTGGTTTTCATCATGAAGTGTGCGGGTCATGTGACACACTGGCAGACAAAGAGACTGAGGGACAAAGGGACACAGAGTCCAGCCCACAGTAGAGCATCACTAAATGGGAATATAAAACAAAACAACGTTTTAGTGCTAGTCAGAAGTCGGAAAGATGAGTATACGCCTCTGTCCTGAATACACTGGAAAAGCTATACTGGAGACTCCTTCCACTGGAGACTCCTTCCAAAAATAAAGTAGTTAAATGAATTAATAATAGGAAATAGGTTTTGATAAACAACATGCATGAAGTTTGTGGGTTTTGTACCCCACGGTGAAGAACTGGCGCATTTCCTGCCTCCGCGAGCGCATCATCTGCTTGTACTCGCCGATGCGTAGCTTCTTGCCATCGATGATGCATGTGCGCTTTGGCCGAGGCTTGTACTTGTAGTTGGGGTACTTCTCCAGGTGGATCTTGCTCAGACGAGCCTGTTCCTCATAGTACGGCTGCTTCTCCTGGTTGGACATGGATTTCCAGCGAGAGCCTGAATTAAGGGACCATAAAATAAATTAATTAATTAAAAAAAATAAAAAAGGATGATTCTAAAGGAAATTACAGTTTAAACTTGGAACTGTGGTATAGATATGACAATATAATGAGTATTGTATGATCAATAATTCACTATTTATACAAGCAATAGACCAGAGTACCACATTCAGAACCTTATTTTTGCTCTAAGACATTTTCTTCTTTTCCTCCGAGCTTTAATATCCATCCCTGCTTGTTGCGGTATGAGGTGAGCCGCACAGTGAAGGCAGCTTTGTCTCAGAGTGCTGCATTAGCGGAAACAACGGGGCCTGTAAATATCTCCAGCCTTCAACATGTCCCTCTGGCTGACGGGACTTTTAGTAACGGTGATGTATTGACTCTCGGCACTGTGGGACGAGACCCATTTAGCCCCGTCATTTTTCATGACAAACACCAGGGCTGTGTGACGGCTCCTAAATCCATCTGATTGAGCCACTCCAACAGCAACCCCACTGCCACAATTTTTCACTCACACTCATACACACATTCGTAATACCACAGATCAGATCAGATATAGGGGTCAACAAGCCTACATACATACACACACACATACATACATACATACATACAGTACATACATATATGTTATATATAATTAATCGTATATTAACTGATGTCCTATTCATTTTATATATTCTCTGTGTGTGTGTGTGTGTGTGTGTATAGAGTAGTGTGCAGTGCAGTGAAGATTATACACCACCACTTTTGTCTAAAAGGTAATAAAAAGAAGTAAAAAATTACTTTCTATAATTGTTTGGTGAAAATGTATTGAACAATGCTATTGTAGGCAACGAGAACCAAAAAAATAATAATAAAAATGATAATAATAATTCCAACAAGTATATTGAGGTAAAAGTATGGCTAATAAACAAAAATACAAAAAATACCAATTTTTTTGAAAAAAATAAATAATTTTTTTTTTATTAGGAGCCCTTGTGTTGGTATATAATCATCATTGCACACTACTGTACACACACACACACACACACACACAAAAATATAAATAAATAAATAAATAAATAAATATAGATAGATAGATAGATAGATAGATAGATAGATAGATAGATAGATAGATAGATAG
>JAQMYF010000017.1:16178814-16192776 GCA_030014195.1 Neosilurus mollespiculum | reverse complement strand
ATATGGACACTGCTAAGTCTGTAATTATAAATTGGAACAAAACTGGCACAACCACTATTAGTTGGAGAATCAAAAATATGGAAAAGGTCAAGGGAGGTGAATACTTATGCAAGATGCTGAATGTGTTTAAATGCTACGTATGTATATTGAGAGCGTCTGCTGGTGCGTGGAATCCTATGACCTATGAACTTTGTACATCATCACAAAACGTCTCATGAATTTCCCTAGTGTGAAGAGGCCACAAACATCAGATCAGTCTCAGCTTCAAGGTGGAGCGCTGCTTACATTATCAGATGCAGACAGACTTCAGGCTTAAGAAGAAAACTACAAAAGAGCCAATGCCATTTCCTCTTATTGGCCATTGGCCCAAAATGCGTCATTAAACTAACTGCAGAAATTACGACTTCAAATAAAATGTGGGAGTGACTTGTCTTTTTTTTTTTTTGGCAATGTTCTGTTACCTATGGAAACTAATTATCATTTGTTGTCACCTTCTTTTGTAAGGTGAAATCTGCCAAAGGGCTTCCTAGCATTACTTTGCCCTTACATCAAAGTTCCCGAGTGAAAGCACATCAAATCTAACTGCTACCTTAATGTCTGGAGCACAGAGGCCTAAAAGATGACTTCAGGGCAGGGAAGAGAGGTGAGGAGTGATGAGCTAGCCGCCTTCTCCGCTGCTTAGAAAATCACACAGCTTTTCTAAGCTCAGCACACAAACAAGCAGATGAATAGATACGGAGTATAGCGTGGAAAACAAAGTCAAATGTGGACAAAAGAGCAGCCGAAAAAAAAAAAGGCACCCAAGCTCTACCTGCCTGGAACAATACAGACAGGTGTGTACCGCCTGTTGACAAGCGTACCTTTTCAGCTATTGTTTAAAGAGCATAGCATTTGTGTCATGTCACAGCATAATCCTTAGCTTGGCTGACCACGCGCTAACCCCAAACTTCACGAGCCAGGGTGAATAGCGTATGACTGAGGAAGGTAACAGACGCAGGTTGTGGCTATGCACTCGCATACCGTATCTAGCTCCAACAAAAGCCTTGGAAGAATAACAAGCTTAAATCGAGCTACCTCCGAAAAAGGAAAGAAAAAAAACCCTCTTAATGTTGTTTTTATAAACCCTGAGCATTGTATTTGAGAAAACAAGATTTTTGCTCTTCTGCCTTTTGGATTAAAGGGGAAAATTGCTTTAAAAAAAAACACCAACAATGGAGAAAATAGATTTCTTAATCCTGGGAATTCTCTGTAAGCTCTAAGAAGATTTACTTTATTTTATTATCTGGGCTTCAGACTGAAAGCTTAAGGTTTGATGTTACAGTCATGTCCAGTTTTTAGGGCACACTTAATGCCACACCACCAAGTCTTTCAAAGTTGTAGCTTCTCAGATTTTTTTACATATACATTGACCTACTTTAGCATGTTGGTTGAAAGTAATTAGGCACTAAAACATCTAAAATATTAATGATGCTCCACTCCCAGATACCGCCTGCTTATCACAGCCAACTGGCAACGTGGCATCAATCAAACGGGAGCGAGCAGGGATTTTTCTAACTCTCGATTGACTCATTGATTGAAGATATTTTTAAAAGGAGTCCCTTGGAGTTATCGTACAAAGCGGGACTGTTCGGCAACAGGGGTCTGACGCCTTTAATTGGGCCGGGATTTCACGGTTTGGACCTGCTCAGGGGGCGGTGCTGAAGGTTCCAAAATGTCCCTCAAACATAGACGCACTAAAAAAACATACCAGCCGATCGGCCATGCCAATGTCAATAACACCCACCCACCGACCTTGCCAGTTTCAATCACATGAAGTCTGGACCTACATCAGACAAATCTTTATTTAAAAAATATTTTAAAGTAGATCATAGACTTCATATCTCTCTTCTAAGAACCGCTCCGGTAATCATAAAGACTGTCCATTACTCATCCCAGGACTGTCATAATAATCATATGCTGTACATGTGTGCCGCCATGGCCTGGCATGCTGTCCAGGGTGTATTGTGCCCCTGCCCAGAGTCAGCTGAGATGGACACCAACCTTCCTGCGACCCTAACTAGGATTAAAAAGTTCCGAAAATGAATGAATAAATATATATGTATATATATATATATATATGTGTGTGTGTGTGTGTGTGTGTGTGTGTGTATTAATTTGGTGTCAGAACAGGAGAGGCTCCCATTGTAGTCTGGTTCCTCTCACTGTTCCTTTCCTATGTCTAAAAAAGGATCTAAATCTACTATGAACTGATAAACATTCCCATTAAACAAGCGACAAGAGAAGCAGTCTACAAGTAACACATGTGGCTTGAGCAAAGGACACTTATGAAACCAAAATAAATAAATAAAAACTATTTAAAAATAGGACACAGACTGACAGATGCTCACCTTGTCGGCCCTGCAGTTGTTAATCCCGAGGCCTGAGAGAGCCGAGAGTTTAGCCTCCATGCCCTGTTGGTGATGCTGCAGCTGCTCACGTTGGATCTGCTCCCTCATTTTCCTGGCTTCCTGGATGGCCTTCATCACAGCATCCTGGTCTCCAAATAGTGCTGTGGAGTTCAGGTTGGACAAGATATCTGCAAAGGTGTCAGACATGAAGATACACGATTGCAAGCTCATTACATTAAAGGAACACTAAGCAAAAAAAAAGGACACTCTGGGAGGTCTGGTTATCAAGTCTTCATGTGCAGAGGGGAAAAAATAAGGCAGCAATCTTGGCGTGTGATGGCTTTCTGTAATTAGTGGATCAAAGTGAGGTGAGGCTGAGTAAGGCAGTTAAAACTCGGAAATAGAAAACAAAAAAAACAAATGGCAAGTCAGTGTTTAAAGAGAAAAAACTGGAAAAAAAGGAAATGAACCTAGTCAACTAGCGTGGTCTAGATTTAATGAAAGACTGTTTTTAGCAATAGTCAGTCGTAACTTCTGCAAAAAAAAAAGCCTTAATATGAGAGGTGAAGTGAGAGCTTTGAAACAACTAATTGTCAGCACCAGCATCCATTACGCCAGGGTGGTGGTAATGCCAAGGTTTGAGGGAGATTAAGGGGATGTGGTTGTGTAAATAGAGCAGTGTGCACTGGGATGAATGGATTTCAGTCGACTGTGATATGACCCAAAGGATCACATCAATATAGCACACTACACTAGGTTTGTGTTATCAACTGACAAAAAGAAGAAAAACGGATACAACAGCCTCACAGGACAAATAGTACAGTACTGTAGTGATGGTTTTAAATGAATATGAGATCAATGCAATGAATTAAAATGAATTTTGGATGAAGTTTGTCCCCTGCTGAGAGTATAATAATGTTCACCGAGGAAGACCTACCGAGTGATGATCCTCGACCCAGACCGAGAGGACTGGGGATGCCTCCACTCTTGGGCTGGCTGTTTGGACTGCTCTTGCTGCCCGGGAACAGGCTGTGTGTCGGGGACATGGGGGATTTCACTGGCTCAGCTGTCTTAGGTCGGGCCGAGAGGTTCAATGGCTGCGTTCCCTCCTCCTGCGAAGACAAGAAATTATGTTTAAAACATACACATTCCAACAAAAAGATATCACGACAATTTATTAACCTGACTCCACCTATGAACCAGGCCGAGCATTCATCACTAGGCTTTGTGCCATGCTGAAGCTCCTCTGTGTCTCAATGCTGGGTTTTGTTTGAGCTAATTAAGTCATGGCGTGATTCTCTAAGGTACCTCATTTTCTACTGACTTGTTTTTCGCCAAAATATTTCCCTGCAATGCTACTGACGTTGAACAGAACTCATGTTCTCATGTTGTGTGGTAAAAAACATAGCGGCTCTTATTTGGCAGAGAGTACCACTGTCCAAACAGATGGACCACATAATGAACACTGCCTGGAGCTTCTTGGAAATCTGACTGCCAATTACAGTTTGTCATTCAATTACACGTTAAATAGTCAAACAAAACAGATTGCCAGCTAATTAAGCACAGCATATCTGCATATGGCCCTAACAGAGCTAAATGCTGGCTGTATACTTGATCAAAGTCGTAATTACGAAGATTACATGGTTCATGTAACAAGTGTCAGCTAAACAAATGGGGCTGAATGAAGACAAATGTTTTACATCATGTTTCTGAAATAAAAGATCGAGTCGTATTCAGGCTAGTTCTGAAAAGACCATGTACCAAAAATCCTGTTCAAGCCATCATTAAGCAACCAGGCTGATGAAGATCCCACATTACATCTCATATCACTGATTTATCTGCGGCTCTATTGTGATTTTAAACAAAATGATTCCAAATGTGCATGTGTTTTCAGTTATAGCAGCAGACATGGGGGAAAAAAAAAGCTGATGATGTGTACGGCCTCGATTCAAAGATGAAGAATGTTCTAGCATATGGGGAAAAAAACTATTAACAAACAAGCAGTCACCAAATCATGACCTCATTATTATAAATCTTTCCTTATCAATTTAGATTTGCTATTTATTTTATGCTCATGCAATCTAGTTTGGTTTGGACCACACTTTGGGACTGGGGGGAATTTTTTACTTTAAAACCGAGGCTGCCAACTTTTGTGAAGAGAAACCACATGTACCTAAAAATGATTCTCCGGGTGCGTACAGAGCCATAGCAACCCGTCCACATGGTTCTGCATGAGGGACTAAGAGCCTTGTAAAAGTCAAGCTAGATTGATAGGTTCTGCGGAGAAAGAGGCGACATAGTACCATGCGCTAAGCTAACGCTACCGTAAGACTCCTGTTTACGAGTTGTACATTTTTATGCAGGTCCCTTCTTTCAATACTAAATGCCAAACACTGGTCATGGCTCAGATTTTTACACCCTTCATGAAGAGACTACCATTCCTCAAGTTCTCTTCTTACACTAGAGTCCATGGATGATTTAAGAATGCAGAAAATAGGCTTGGGTCAAGCACCACTCCAGGCCATACTTAAATGTGGTCCTCTTCACACTTTCATAGCCAGACAAGAGGCATGCCTTTGAGCTTTACCTATTTCTGCTTGCCTGATAAATTGGTCTATTCCCGGAGAAAGTTACCGTTTTCAGATTCTAACTTGTCGTTTAGATCATGTTCACTCTTTGCTCAAGATTTCAGAATGTTTGCTAAAGTGGGAAAGACAACTGATCTTCTTGAAAATGTTTCAACTGAACCATGGTGCAGTCTGTATCATATATGGAAGAAACTGGATACCAGCGATGCATACTGAGTAACCTGATTTAAGTTTACAGGTTACTTCCTGTTTCCTGATATGCAATGGCAGCAAAAGGGTTGCTGTGGTCAGTGGAGGAGCTGGAGTGCATTAATGTCAGATTAAACCAGACTTTCATTCCTTCTTTTCACCAACATGGACTAGATGCATTTTGGGCTGGAGCTAGTACAGTTTTAGAGCTGGTTCGAATTGCAAACTTTATAAATTGGTTTGCTTTTTTATGGGCTAGAGAGCCATGCCAGGTTGTGTCTATACATATCTTAATAGATATATGGTCACAAAGTTTTTGTTGGTCTTGTTGTTAACGACAATCTCACCTCAACCCCAGACAAAAGTCAATATTGGTTGTAGACCACCAATTGTTGAATAGCCAGTCCTTTGTCTATCAAAGAGTAAAGAACTGGCTCTAGAGTAAACACTATCTCCAAACCATCTCTTAAATTGTCTTGGTGAAAAAAAGGGTATCATTCGACTGGAACGTTGTAACGATCTATTCTTTGTGATGCTATTGCTTATACTGGAAGCATTGCTAAAACGGCATATTTCATATTAGCATGTTTGCAAGCATTCCCTACATTGAAAAAGCATTGCTCTTCACCGTTTTTGATACCAAAGGCAAATGAACGTGGTTACTGCCTATGACTTTGCAAATCATATACACTATAGTTAGCATCGTGTGAATATGTGTGGGAATAGATGCTTGTCCTAGAGAACAGGTTTTGCAGGGGGCATGCAACCTTCTCAGGTAAAAAGAAAAAAAAACATACATTGCATTAGAAACCACGAAAGTGGCCCAATGCATCAAGGTTATGGAATGGAAAGTGATACACTACAGTGATTAAAAGCCCTTTCCCAAAACAAGCCCAGAATCCGGAGTATATTTTATGCCCTTAATGCCCTTAATGGCTTTGCACCCAGTTGGTTTTAAGAAAAGCAGACAAATAGCATCACTTGAGAAGGTCATACCTTAACTTGGCCCAGTGGACTGGAGGACCTCTTCTCACTCTTGAGCCCAGGTGAGAGTGGCCCTGCAGAATTTGGTGGCTGAGGCAGCGGTGCCATCTTGGCTCCTGGAGAGAGCTGCATGCTGGCCAGCTGTGCAGCATACAGTTGCTGTGAGAAGGGAGAAAAAAATCCACAAGGCGTTAACATCCCAAGCCAGTCACCATTCAAAACCCTGTTCTCCCCCACACTCTTGCTCTCTCTTTTCCTCTCACTCTCTGCACTTTTCTGTCATTCTTTTTTATGTCTTCCTTTTTTCCATCCTGGCCCAAGAATCTTTACGAAAGATCTAAGATAAATAGAAGCCCTAAAAAAAACACTTGGAAATCTCTTTTGTTCTGTTTTTCTATTTATCAGGTTTAAAGCCTGAAGGAATGTTTAGACCTGATTTTTCTGGTGATTTATCTTCCTTTATAAACGCTTTTCTGCTCTGGTTGGTACCAATTATATTTCGCAGGCACCTGAGTAGCCGTTTTTTTCAAATGCTACATGTAGCACCACCCATGTACCCTTACCCAAACTCACAGCAGTTGAGTTTCCATGACACATAATATCAAATGTTTTCATTAATACAGAAACCCAGACAAAGCAAATTCTTACCAGTTTTATTATTTTCCTTGGCTTAGACTCCCAGCCTGGCATGAGTTTCAGTTTTGGTACAAATTAAACAGACAGACTATGGGCTGTTAAACCTCAAAATGTTTGGGTAGTGTTGAGAATGTGCATTTGAGTAGTTTATATTTCAACTAGGCTGAATATGATTTTCATTTCACTCATCCAATATTAGCAGAGAAGAAAGAAGAGAAAACTAGCAGCACTATAGTGGTTCAAACAAATTTAATTAAATTCTTGTTTTATAAGATCTGGCAAGACAATACAGATAAAAGGGTTAATCTGTGTCTTGTAGTAGTATCAAGAAGCTATGAATAATTTGCCTTTGTTCCATGCCCCATTGAGAGAAAATCCTGGATGCACTTCTGTTAGCCCAGAGGCTAGTATTGATTAGCAAGCAGGTAAGTGTTTAAATTGGCTTTTGTCTCCACAAGTACGTAGTAGGGATCAGAGTAAATAGCCCATGGCCTCCATGACCTGATGCATAAAACTCGCGTCTGGCTAGCATAACCAATTCAGGAGCACACCAGAGAGAAACAACAACTAACACGTTTCTTTAAGCTTTCTCTAGCACCCACATGGCATGCTGTACTTTGTGTCATTCATCCACTTAACATGGAAAAAAAGAGTGCATATTAGCAGGCACGTCTGCTCTCTCCACTCATTTCCTTCTTGTCAGCAAGCTGCATAAGGACTCCATTTGTC
This sequence comes from Neosilurus mollespiculum, assembly GCA_030014195.1. Classification (NCBI taxonomy): domain Eukaryota; kingdom Metazoa; phylum Chordata; class Actinopteri; order Siluriformes; family Plotosidae; genus Neosilurus; species Neosilurus mollespiculum. The sequence continues at coordinate 16,185,263 of JAQMYF010000017.1, read as the reverse complement.
TGAACTGGAAAAAAGTGGCATAAGCATTAGTGGCTTGTGCCCCACCTCAGCTAGTCAGACAGAAAAACCCAGGCCTGGACAAAGCTCTTTGTGTCCAGTGTGTATCAGAAGATATAAACAGAAAAATGCTCTCCGCCGCCCGAAGTTAAACACTTACATACTAGCAGTACACAAAAGAGGTCATTCTTCTTCAGGGAAGCTGGGGCAAGTGACAGCACATGGGCACATAAAATGGCAGGCTGATTAGGCTCACTGTGTGATAGTATAGCCTGTACTGAGCCATATAAATAGAACAGGCATTGTGTTGTAGTCACAAACATAATCGGCATTTTGCTTTCACACGAATTCTGAAAAGCCTGAGGACAAGAGCATGGAGTAACTGTATTCATGTGACTAAGCTATATATTGAATGAATGGAAGAAAATAAGTAATCAGTCTTTTGCCAGCAATGTGGATCTAGTTGTTAAATGCCAATCCACATACATGCTACTAGAGTCAGAGAAGGACCTGGTCTTAAAGGGCAAATGATTTTCTATCACAATCTCTTTAAAACGATCACGTATGACATCAGCGATTACATCAGGCAATGTCAGTCCTTACTTCTTGTCAAGTCCGTGTGAGTGCTGCCACACTGGCATGTGCACTAGGCATGTGCAGTGACGCGTTGCCTTCTTCTTTGGCTGTTCCAACCATGGTAGTGATGCGAATTCATTGTTTTGTTCTATTGGCTGGGCTATGTGCAGCAAACACCAGTCTAAGATAACACATTACGAGCCAGTGCTGAGCTCTGTCGTCAGGAAAATGGCGGAGTGCAAAGCATACAGCTGCACAAACAACAAGTGCAGAAATCACGGAAAACATAACATTGGCACAAGCCGTACTCTGAAAATGTTTCCTTTCGGATGCAATTCAGTCGTCTGTAAAGACCACTTCAAGCCGACCTGCTATCAGGGTGACCTCTAGCCAGAACTACTTGGCATGAAGCCCAAGCCTTTACGTCTAAAACCAGACGCTCCTATGCAATTCCTACACAAAAAGTCAAAAGATGACAATGGACAGGAGTCGCACCTCGTAAAAGCTAAGAGCATTTAGTATGCGGGGAGTTTCATCACCTAAAATGTCACTTGCTGCTTGTTTACTTGCACTGGGCAACCTGACCTAACGAGTTCACGTCATTTCTGGGAAAAATGGTGGTTCCGCATTGGTTCAGCCCTTCCTAGTAATGCACTAGATAAAATTGGCCAGTATAGTGATTTTTATTTAAGGTAAAATAAGCGCTGTGTCACTTAGATGTATTACAATACACACAAATTATGCTGTAAGGATGAACAATACCTGTACTCTTAAGGGAAAAGAATTTATTATCCTTTAACTTAATTGTTCTTCAAGGATCAAGGTCTGCCAGATTAAAAGTAGTGAGAGAGTCAAGGTGAGACACTGGTTAGCATGCCAGGACATATCTAGTTTTGGATGAAGGGCAGTAGTAGGTCTGGGGCAGGGGCAGAAGGGGCCAATGGTAATGAGGGTCATGCTGAAAGTCAATGGTCAGACGAGAAATGGGCAGCAAGCAGCCAAGATTGGCCTCATGCCTCTGGTGCACAACACCCCCGCACTGAAGAAGATCAGTTCTACCACTGCTGAAAATATCTCTTCACTCTACAAATTCTATTTTCTCAGTTATTCTACCAACCATCACGGCAACAAAAGAAATGAGTGATGTAGCAATTCAGTGAAAGGGATATAAGGTACAAGGCACAAATTCTGATAATGCTATTGTGATGAGATTCTCACAAATTATGAGACAAGTATATTTAGCTGTGTAATTCTATAGAAGGAAATGATGTTCCACTCAAGTTCTGGGCAGAACCACAAACTTGTAACGTGACTTGAGTAACCTTTGTGCCTTTAAAGTAGAACTCAAAAAGAGATGAAGTCATTTTACGTGTAGAGATCTTTAAAAAAAATCATTGAGGAAGAGTTTGGTGTGATTCACCTTGGTATCAACAATGCCCCTGATCAACTGAAATGGAATAAGGAGTGGTAGAAACATCCTCGCCACATTCAGGACCAGACTTGAGGTGTGTTATTTTTATACACACACCTTTTCCCTCCACCAATACTAAACCAGAGATCAGCTCCTAGAAATGCACCCAGTTTTCACACTTGACCAAACTTCCTGAACCCTGGTTGCAAATGTACAATTTTCTTTCTAGCTTGCAATATGAGGCAATCTATATAGGAGACATAATGTCTTATAGACATACAGAGAAGGAAGTAAGCATTAAATAAACCTGCAGTGATAGCACAGAATTCATCATGGATATGGATTCTGTCCAAATATGAAAGGATTCTTATACTAAGGTCTCATATGGCTGGTTGATATATGAGAACCATAACTGGGATTACCGCAGCCATCCTGTGACCATTCTTGTAGATTATGAAGGCAGACCCTCACAAAAATAGGGGTGGAGAAAATATGCACTTGGTTGAGAAACGTGGGAATCTGTGCTGCATACATCGCAGCCGTCATGTCTACCGGCAGTAACTGCCACACATATGTGGAAGTCACAGTTCCATGTACACTTTTACCTCCATGGAAATATAACATCGGTAGGCCTAGTATGGATGTCTTCACGATTGAAACAGGTGAATTGATCCGGTAAATGACCTATGGTGATTTCCAACATGACCTAACACTCTGTGAATGGAGGAGGCCATGCACTCCTGGTTCTCAAGGTAGTTTCCCGGTTCTCATGTATTCCAACAGCAGTGCATGGAAAACTTAGGGGGACAATGCCAGTAGACTACCAGAAGGCAAAAAATTGCCTACCATGGTTTATGTTGATGTAATTTTGGCTATGTGAGACCAAGGCTCTAAACTTAAAAATAAATGATTTACTGGTATCATGCTAATAACATTGTTCAGAACCTGTGCATAAAGGGAAAAGGATCTGGTCTTCAACACCCATCATGCATGCTTGTATTTATTTATCTGGAGCTCAAAACTTTCAGGGCTACAGCCTTGTGGGCTCTCTAGTAGATCCTGTTATATCTATCCAGTGCATCATGTCATAGACAAAAGACTTGTGCCAAATAGGCACACAGTAATGCTGAGTCATTCCACACATACAGGCCTATAGTACAGCTGAGAGCTATTACACCATGTGCTGATTCTGATGGCTCGAGGGAAACAGGATGCTGACTTTCAGCGAGGCCTGTAGAGAAATATCTCGATTCACTCCAGCAACTCACGTAATACCTTTGTCCACTTGAGCATTAAATGATTCTCTGCTCTACAGCTTACTTAAACAGAGAGCAGGAGTTGGGAAATGGAGCTTTTCATTCCACTCACCTCACCTGCTGCAGTTGCTACACCTCCAGCAACACACATACACACCTCTTTATTCAATCCTATGGAATGCAAATGGCCAAGGGTTGGCCCAAGGTCAGCCTGTTAGCCTCTGGTAATTAAAAGCAACCCCTCTAGAGAGCAAAGAGGTTAAATGAGCAGCTGCACTCACATTGCTTGCCACAACATTATCCATAGATTACACCCACCTCCACATCCACCTACTACCTCCCCAAAGCTTATTCGACACTGCTCAAAATCAGCACACTTCTACAGCACCAAAAATGCTTTCAGATTTACACCTTAAAGGGCTTTACTTCACTTGTGCAGCTTTCTCAATATCAAAGCTGAAGAGTGTCACTGAAATTTCATGTTGATAATATGCAAAGCTTATACAGGACATCAGGTCGTGGTTTTAGGCCAACGCTCATCCGCTCAAGCACTGAGGGCAATAAACAGATAATCAAGAAAAAAAGAGGTTCTTAAATGTAAACACTGGAACTCATGTTGGAAATTAGCACTGGGTTGAGCTTTGCTTGCCTATATAAGCTAAAACTAAAACTTGCTTTGTCTAGAGAAGGAAATAAACTACATCAGGGCATGCTGTTGTAGAATAATCAATGATGCAGTGTGGAATACTGTTACCAACACAAAGTTCATTAACATTTAATTTTTTTTTTTTTTTTTTTACATTTAATAAGACCATTCAGCTGAGATCTGATCTGAGAGATCTAAGAGCTGATCTTCGCCTTCTCTAAGGGAACACTGAAGGGGGTAGCAGTGGCCTAATGGTTAGAGAAGTGGGTTTGAGTCCTAAAGGTTACTGGTTCGATTTTTGATTGCTGGTTCGATCACCTTCCATTCCTCCACCTTCATGACTGAAGTGCCCTTGGGCAAGGCACCTAACCCCCAGCCGCTCTCCAGGCACCCCAATGTCTGGCAAGCCACTGCTCCAAGTGTGTGTGCTCACTGTTTTACATGTGTGTGTGCTCACTCTGGATGGGTTGAACATTTCTCTTGTGGGATTAATACAGTATATCGTTTAAAACAAACAAACAAAAAAACCTGAACAGCTTACCAGTGCATCACAAGACCAACACACCCAATGAGCCTAATGTGCATGTCTTTGGACTGTGGGAGGAAACCTAATTACCCAGAGGAAACCCATGCAAGCATGTGGAAAACACTGTGGAAACTTCACACAGAAATGTCGTCGCCAAGCCCAGGACTTAAACCAGGACCTTCTTGCTGTGCAACAGACAAGCCAACCACGACGCCACTGTGCTGCCCACCAGCAAACTTGCTACAGAGAAAGCACTAATACTGGAGACACCAACACATTCATGTGAAGCATCCATATTCTTTTCAGTATTATTGAAGACTAGTGAAGGTTAAGACCTATGTTATTGCTGCTTGGCAGTGCTGGGGTAGACCTCATTTGCCACAAGGCTTGTTGAGGCTTGGTGCCCAGGGGAGGAAGGGGAGGGAGACCCAGGCTGGCCCAGATGTCATGAGGAGAGGCGGACGTGCTCTGGCGCACTGCGCCAGTGCTTTCCAGTATGGCCCAACATCTGTTTTATCTGCTGGCAACCAACCTGCTCCCACATCTCCCCTCCTGCTCAGACCTTCCATCCTTTTTTCCCTCTCTTATGTCCCTCCTGCTCCTAATCTCTGCCCTGCTGGGTGACAATATCCAAACTGTCCGATAACCCACCCCCACCCATACGTTATTTCCTTATTTATGTATGGTTATTTTATTTTCCACACTTGACTCAGTTCTTTCTCCACCCTATCTCTTATTTCCCTCTGTTTACCAGCATTTCTGTCCATCTGTCCCTCTTTTCAACAACCCTATCTATCCAGATGCCCATCTTTCCATCCCATTACAGCCTCAGCACTGGCCTCCCAGTGCCTCTCTGCTTCTGGCTATCTCTCTAGAGCGAAACACACACATCTCTTCTCCTCCTCAATAACCTCAACAGCTGTTCACTCTCATTTCTAGAACTCAAAGTCAACAGTGCTTCACTCGCTGGTCATGGCAGCTGGCCTCAGCTCTCTCTCTTCAAATCCGGAACATGGAGACATCAGCATCTAAACAAAAGATAACAGCCAGTTTCCTCTTTTCCACTTCCTGTTGAAGATATTAAAAGGAAAAATATCTACCCAGAACAACACCTAAGATTTATTTTAAAATTAAATTATTTCACCACCATTTGGTGAGTAGTTTCATACATTACCCACAATGCAGCTTGGCTAATCATGCTCACTTTGTCTCTACCTAAAGTGAGTGATGAAGTGATATTTTCAACTGTAGACATAAACATAATTTCTTATTATCATAAGTTCTTAAACATAATTTTTCAAAGATAACATTAATATCACCATCAACGTCCTCCTGCCTGTCAACCGGTGCACTACTAACTAGCTAGTGGAGTCTGTTCCGCTTTTATTTTTAATAAGAGAGTGGTGAGTGTCAGAAAAAATGAGTGAGAAAAGACATTTGTTTATAATAAGCTCATTTGTTTTTAGGCACTAACAGGGAAAGCCCACAGTCATTCATTCCACTTGAGTTTGGAATTGTTTTTTTTTTTTTTTTTTGATTAGATTTCAGGAAAGAGTTCCTACTTTCCATTTAACTGGGTTTAAGCTCCTGTCACAAATGCTGCACAAAAGCTATAACAAAAAAAAAAGGTATATAAGTTATAGGGTTAATATAGTTTGAATTTTTTTTTCTGTTTCGTAGGTCCATTGTGCCCTATGGCATTCTATGGCTATATTATGATTTTTTATGTCTTTATATTTATGATATGATGACTCTTTGAGTTATCTAATGCACTCAGTATCGTACGGTTTTCTTACATACTCCTATGATAGCTCTACGTTAAACACACAGGATTTCCTTATACAACCTTGTGTATCGTACAACATTTTTTGACAGTGTTAAGTTGAGGTGTACGGTGGTTGTACATCAACTGATTATTATAGGAATATTATTATATCAATCGTGTCACTTTTGTATGAGCATCAAATAATTTAAATTACAGACCTTGGGGGGGGGGGGGGGGGGGGGGGGGGGGGGGGGGGGGGGGGGGGGGGGGGG
>JAQMYF010000017.1:16152332-16171173 GCA_030014195.1 Neosilurus mollespiculum | reverse complement strand
AACTAATTGAATCAAATTTATCTGAGCTGAATTGAAGGGAACAGGGCAAAAGCAGTTACACACACACACACACACACACACACACACACACACACACACTTCTCTTTCATTCTATTTCAAAATCTGGAACTGCCAGTACACACACACACACACATACACACACACACACACACACACACACACACTTTAACATGAATAGACTCATCCCACACCTTTCGTGCACTTGATTGTTCTTCACACAGAAGCGTGATATAGTGAAGGCCCAGCTGCTCGCATTGTTCCGACTTGCCAAGCCTCATTAATGCTGAGAGCGATAAGCTGCGAAGGACGAATAGTACTCCTCCTGCAGCAGCGAAAAGAAAAGGTATGCTCTCCGCTCGCTCCGTCTTTCCCTCCTCCCTCTGCCATTCTCAGCTTTGTTTTGCAACAATCCCTGCTATCAGAAAGCTTAATGTCTAATTGCTATCAACAACTTTACCATGCTTGTTGACAAAACAACAACTGTCTGGGGGAAAAAAGAGAACAAGAGAAAGCGAGTGTGTAATTCTCGACAAGCTTGTTAGCTCGATTGGTTTCTCTCGCTCACGCGCTTTCGTGCTTGTTTACTTTTCTTTCAAAAGAAGGAAGGAACTTACTTTTTAGTTCAAGTGCTTCCTGGGCTCAAGCAAAAAGCTTCCTGAGATTATTTCCGCTACGCTAGCAAGATTCCAAATTCCACTTTTTTTTCAGCTCCTATGTACAGTATATCAGTCCAATGAACAAAACAAAACAAAAAAAAATCTATTTTAAGCCTAAATGTAAATGATAAATATGGGATGTATTTGGATTTAGTATATATTACACTGGAACAGTGCAATTTGTCTGATTGGTTTAAATAGTTTCCAAGACAGTACGTCAAGGTGAATGTTCAATTCAGCGATATCCACCAAGCCTGAGGTGAATAACTGTGTAAGTACATACTACACATGAGCATAAGAAAAAAAAAGAAAAACAAGATTAAAACAAGTTTTTTGTCGTTTATTTCTTATGTTTTTTAAACCATAAAGGACAAAGTTGAGCTCCAAGCACACATGTGGGCAGGGGCATATGCTATGAGCATGAGTATCAACATCCTTTAAACTCTAGCAGTTTTAGTATATACTTAATGCATTTATTCATTCATTCATTTTCTGAACCACTTAATCCTAATTAGGCTTGCGCGGAGGCTGGCGCCCATCACAGCCGACTCTGGGTGAGCGCAGACTACACCCTGGACAGCTTGTCAGGTCATCGCAAGGCAGAAACACCCTGATCGCAATGCAGCCTACTCTTTTTAAAAAGTCAGCAGTGGTTCTTTTACATGCCTCTCACTACAGACAGTGAGAGACATGACTGGCCTTTGATAACCCAGTTAGCTGCACTGGGGGGACAGCAGTGACAACTCGGTGACAGTGGGGCTTGAACCCTCGATCTTTGTATCAGTAATCCAGCACCCTACCACTAAGCCACCGCTGCCCCTATATACTTCATCGAAACATAAATAAAAGCAGACTAAAGTGCTGTGTAGCTAGTAGTATCATTTAAGCATACTCATTCAGAGTTTAATACATACTACAGAGAAATGTAAGTAAAGTGTCCTCTGTAAAGATGAAAAAGAAGTTTTAGTATATACTACACAGAAACACACAAGTAAAGCAAACTAAAATGAGATTTATTTATTTATTTATTTATTCATTCTCTAAGCCGCTTATTCCTAATTAGGGTCGCGGGGAAGCTGGCACCCATCTCAACCATTCACACACTCACACCTAGGGGCAGTTCGGAATAGCCAATTAGCGTACTGAGTACAGAGTCCCCGAAGGAAACCTATGCAAGCACAAGGAGAACATCGGACCACTAACCACTGCGCCATCGTGCAGACCTAAAATAAGATTTTTAGGGTTTATTTGCATATCTTAACTATGACACTGAGGCAGGTCAGGTAAACTCTGAGCTTTAAGCAGGATAATAGCTTCATGAGCAGCTGCGCACACTCCCAGCCAACTCTGGGTAAAGGTGGGGTACACCATGAAGAGCTCGCCGGCTAATAGCTCCGTGTAGCTAATGGTGTCTGTTGAGCCAACTCACTCAGGAACTAAAGCAAACTGCACTTTGTAACAGTGCTTTAGGGCATTTTGATTGAAGTGAGTGACTGTAATGATTGCTTTACGTCCAGCCAACACTTTTTCAGTTATAATCAGGACGACATCAATTTTGATTCCAACACTTCTTAAGGCATCGATGGTTCTTTTACATACCTCTCACCACAGACAGTGGGAGACATGGCTCGCCTTTGATAACCCAGTTAGCTGCACTGGGGGGACAGCAGTGACAACTCGGTGATAGTGGGGCTTGAATCCCCGACCTTCGAATCAGTAATTCGGCACCAGCCTTAACCAGCAAGCCACCACTGCCCACATTTTGATTTAAGCATGATCCACTTGGAATAATGATTTTTAATCTAGAGACAGCAAGCCAATCAGATTGTGCCATCCCTGAGTAATAAATACTAATATATGTTGTTATATATTATTATTATTATTTTTTAAATTATTCCTGATAAATATTTAGTAGAAATATTGTACAAAAAGTCAAATGGTCAAATATCTCAACCCTCCAGGATGTTCCGGGAGTCTCCTGCATATTGATAGCTGCAGAAATGATATAAAATATTGTGGAAATTGATTGTTTTGAAGGCAGTGAGAGCAGCTGAGTGACATTTAGAGTTTTGCTTTATAGTTTGAGTTAATTTCAGAACCTGTACTTTTTACTTTACTTGAATAAAAAAGAGCCTTGTTTGTAGAACACAAGTATCTGTACTTCAACTTGAGTAAAGAGTGTGTGCAGTGTTTCCACGGCGCTTTGTAAAAAGCAGAGGTAAAGCTAAAGGAAAATAATATGCTTCACGGCACTAGCTGTAACATCATTGATTATTTTCCAATAACCACAAACCCCAAGTGTTTTATTACTTACATATTTAATAGCTACTATCAAGCTCTTTTAAAATCATTCCACTTCTTAAACAATTACAGCATAAGAATATCTCTACACCTCAACCATCATTATCATCCCAACTCCCATTTCCTGCGGGAAAACTGCAGGTCTGGAAAGCTATAAAAAAATGCAGTGAACTGCAGATGGAAGGTGTTAAGTTGGAAGGGCTGAAACGGTGTGAGAGTAATTTAGCTCACACTCGTTACTTAGCATACAGCTGGTTCTCTGCTCGCTAAGTGCCGAGGGCTTGGCTCGGCGCCACCACATTCTTTTGTGACTGTACATACCTGGAGCTGTAGAGGATTGAGTCCTGACGCGGCGGCAGCTGCCATTGTGGAAGGAATGAACTGCACTGGGTAGTTATCACCTGTTGAAGGAAAAGCACAGGGTGGTGGGTGGAGGTAGAGGTGGTGGGACACACACACACACACACACACACACACAATACACACAGGTTGAGACAATGAACGGCTGAGGCAAGTGCCAACACAGTTCCTGTGGGCTTGCCTGCACCCAGCCTCGGCACCTAGCCCAAACATCTGCTCTCACAAAAGAGTCAGCTGGCTACAGACACGTGGGATTTACTCGAGAATGTCTTTCAATTTCAATCCTTCTTGTTCTTTTTTTTTTTCATGTCTCTTTCTTTTCTCTCCCTCTCTCTCTCTCCCTCTCTTTCTCTCTCTGTGTTTCTCAACTTTGTGTTTATAATGCTTTTTGTTCAGTTGCTTCAGAATCTCTGGTAATTTTTGCTGCTACTTGTCGACTCAAGCACTTGACATGACTTTAGGCATGTTCCTCTATTGTTCTCTGTGTCACGCTGGGGTTTTGTTTGAGAAGTTCTTGTATGGTGGGAAAGATGTTTTCTCACCAAAGCAGAACATTAAAATAATAAAGGCACATGCCCCAGTGAAGGGAACATGGTACTATATATGCTACTGTAGGTGACTAAACCTGATCTGGATCATCACGTGTTTGAAAAAGTTAATGTTAATCGTGCATGTTGTGTTCTAATTTGTGGTTAGTGTACATAACTTCTTCTCTGCCTTACTCCAGAATGGCAGCAGACAGGATGAGGTCTGGTGGAGAATTGACTGAAACGTGCCTATAGAAGGAAATTGGCTCTGGTTCAGACCCCACTTCTGCCTGTCACTTCTTCTCACTAACATATGGTGCCATAAAAGCCACAGGCATGGGGGTAAATGTATATACACTCGCCCTCACTCACTCACTCACTTACTTACTCGCTCGCTTTTCAATCTTGTCCAGCACAGCACATTGTGATACAGCCAGGAAATTCAATCCCGGCCTGTGGTCGAGGAGAATAAAGCATGCAATTGAAGTGATTTCAAATAGTGCCATTAGAGGGGTAGAGTGAGCGTCATTACAGTCTGAGCTAGTGCTAGCTCACTTTCTCTCTGGCTCTCGTTTTCTCTCCTTCATTTTCCCCCGGGTGGATGTCAAGGGCCTGAGATGTTATGTGAGTCCCTGGCAGTTGGGTGCCAGCTAAAGATGTGGAGCCAGAATTGGATGCTGAGAGATGTAAAGATTTTTGCGGGCGGCTGGTGGACACTCCGGTCACCTTGGCAAGCTGCCAGAATGCTGTCTGTCTGTCTGTCTATTTGTCTGGGAAAGGGAATCTGGTTTTATACACCACTCCCCTCTTGTCCCAAAGCCATTTCCGTCACTCTCAGACTACCACCTGGCCATTTGAGTGCCAACAGAGGCTCGGGTACAGGATTCCTTAGTTGGAGCTTATGAGGTTACCCTGGGGGTTTAAATGGACACCCCCTATCTACCTCCTGCAGTCCTCAGTATCTGAAAATGGTTCAAGACCAGCGTGCTGCCATAAGAGCAAAACAACAAGACAAGTAGGTCTAATGATACTATGGCAGTAATAGGACTTGCTTTCCACCTCCCAACCAGTGCGTACCCTTGTAATTTCCCTTTGATAACATCAAATCAAGTTTCCTTAAAATCCATCAAGCACAACAGGAAAACCTCTCCTGCTCAAATCACAATAGTCCACTGTCTTTGCTTTGTAAAGGAGATAGTGTAAACGTCAAATAAAGGCTCTGCTGAAAAGCAGTGTTGTGGATTTTGTTTCAGTCCAGTATTGGACCACAAATCCCTGGTCCAATTTGGCACAGGGCCTTGTTAAAGTGAATTACCTCAAGTGAAACCCAGGGCAACACTTCTATGGCCTCCAGGAGCAGAAAGAGCTGCCGCTGCGCTAATGAAAAAAAATGTTAGCAGATGGAAGATAACTTCTTCATTTTCCTACCATCTGACACCAAGGACCAGGTAAGAGGGGTAGTCCTGAAGCACCGATCACTCTTACCACTTTTCCACCACCAGGAAATGGACTCTGTTCTGATTCACGCACCAAATTTTGAAGCACTTGGAGCCTTTTGAAAAAAATGATATCCTGAAAAGATGGTTCCCAGCTAGAACCAAAAGACCGAACCATGCTGACCTCAGTGCACGGGTCACTAATTTGGACAGTATTAGGGTCTCAGGGAGGCTGGTGCCCTATCTCAGACGATTCTGGGCAAAGGTTCACCGTGAACAGCTCGCCAAACCACCGCAGGGCAACACACACAAATAATCACTCTATCACTCACACCTAGGGTCAATCTGGAACAGCCAGTCAGTCTAATGTGGGAGGAGACTGGAGTAACCGGAGGAAACCCCGTAAAAGCATAGGAGAATATGCGAACTCCACAGAGAAACACCCACGCCCGGGACTCGAATCCAGGACCTTCTTGCTGTGAGGCGGACATGCTAACCACTTTGCCATTGTGCCTTCCTGAAACATGATTAGTCAGACAAATATCTATAGTATGGGTTTCCTCTGGGTACTCCTGTTGTCCTTCAGGATGTACCACAGCTTTCGCCCAGAGTCAGTTGGAATGTGCTCCAGCCTCCCGTGACCCTAATCAAATATCCTTGATTATAATGGTTTTGCTCAAAAGTGGATGAAAAGGTGGGTTGGCTGGCTAACTAGTACCACGGCTCAGAAAATTCGTAATGGAGCCAACTCGAGGATTCGTTCCCTGTTGGTCTAAAATCAGTATCAGAGAGTGTTTCGAGAATCAAGAATCTAAATTGAGAATCAGTGAATGATCCTCAGAAGCAAAAGCCATGAGCCTGAATTTTTAATGTTATGACCCCCTTGGTAGTCATGTCCCTCCTGCTGTTGGGTGTCACTCATCCATTGTACCCTCAACACAATCTGAGGACCTCATGAGGAAAATCTGCATCTCTGATAGTAGTATTGGTTCTATCTTTATGTCTATACACAGCAGTGTTCTCCAGTCGTCTCTAGGAGTAAAGGATAAGTACAAACGCCCAGGTCATTAGGCACAGTGGGAAAGAAAGTAAAGCACTGGAGTTTCACAGCTGGGTTGAAGGTCATCAGAACATTATCAGCAATGGATCTTTGCTGAGACCTCAACGCTGGACTGAGTGCTCTTCATATGTGGTGACAGAACCATCATTAGGGGCCTTGCTTTAGCCTCATCTGTTCACATTATCATGTTGCGAGCTATGTTGGGTGTCAACGACATGGGTCACTTTCTAGACTTTTCTACTCTGTGATGCTTTATAAACTTATGAGTAATGCAGGTGCTCAGTGCACTTCTTTTGCTTCTGTTATTTGGGGGTTTTACACTTGCAGTGTCAAACATATTAAAAAATCAAGCAGGGAAAAGAATCCCCTCAGGCTCTTTGTTCAGCCTGTCATGCCTCTTTAGTTTCAAAATAGCTGACTTTCTTTTTCATCGCTCACCTTTATAGTTAATTTATTAGATGGTTTACTACACTGTGTACTATTCTGCCTTTCACCTGCTGTCTACCTTTCCTTTTATCCCAACTCTGATCTCTTTACTGTAATTTGCTTCCCTTTTGATATCATGCACAGCATCTAATACAGACCAAATAATAATATCAATATAGGATTATAGTATACATGTAAATAATACGCATCTAATGGGCCAAATGCTCTAAAGGAAATTTTTACTTCCTGATCTTCCTTTCTTAACCTTTCCCTATAAATATCTCTCTATATATTTTTTTTTATCTGTTCTTCATGTCTCTTCTGTGCTATTCCTTCAGGTCCACAGATATATCCATAGATGGCTTAGCAAGAGTGAAAGAAATCAGGGCAAATCCTCAGCTCAGCATTTTACTTGTCTCACGGGCCTAATAGTCAATAGTCAACAAGAGAGAGAGAGAGAGAGAGAGAGAGAGAGAGATGAAACAATACCAATACAGGGCAGGCCTTTGACTTGCTGAATATATGAACACAACACGACAGGATTTACCTTTTTTTATAATTACACAATTACACCAAGTGATAGAGAACAATGAGGGATTGGGTGGAGGGTTGGCGGCCTGGCAGGGAGTCAGTGTGCATGTTGTAGCAATTTCCTGCAAATTTGTTTTCAGATTTGGAATGCTTGCGTGAGGAGCAATTCTCTTTTTTACAAAAGGTGAAGGAAAACGTGCCAGGACAGGTAGGAGACGCAAAAGCTCCCAGAGGCTGAGCACCCTGCAGGAGCAACAGTACACTCGCGAGCAGGTTACTTCTCTCTTTCTGTCTCTCTGTCGCTCTCTCTCTCTCTGCACTACATTAAACCATTCCTTGCAGCATTCCTTACAGAACTTTTCTCTCTTTTGTGTAATGTAGAAAGGTGACAAGGTGATTAGAAACTCCTCCAGTGTGCATTTTAATAACGATTAAGTTCAACGATTTAGATCGAAGATGAAACCGACAGTTCATTTATCCATGCACAGTTTACCATGCTGTTAATAATGAGACCAGATTCCTGGATGGTGAAATGGAGACACTTTCAAGGTACTGATTACATTCCAGCCCACAGAGATCCTCTACGCATTCTTTTTTCCATCTCTATTCTGAGGTCTGAAGTGTTGATGGACATCGGAAAGCGGTAGAGCTTCAGAGGAACTTCAAGAGGAACTTCCAGAGGAACTTCAGTTTCCTCACTGGTCCTTCCATGGACATGACCATAACTGTAAGCTCTGTTTTATTAGTGAATATTCAGTAGTCCCTTTCTTTACATGGTTTCAGAAGTTTGGCCTCCATCCAAGCACCAAGCTTATGGTCCCTCACTAAACCGTAAACATCATCCTGACTGGTTGCATCACTGTCTGGCATGGCAGATGTTCTCGTTGCAACCACAATGCTCTCCAGAGAGTTGTGCCAACAACAAAGCTACAAACTCACAGCCTTAAAGGACATCTACCGCTCGTGATTCCCAAGCAAGACTTACCAAATTACAACAGACTGCAGACTCATTTCCCAGACTGCCATCTGGTAGGTGACACTGGAGCATCCATTACTTACAAGCAGGCCAGTTTTTACCTTTAGTAAAAGTATTGCTTTTTCTCTCTCTAAAGAATTCGCATAAAGCAGAGCTTTTAGTTCATTTTAAGAAGCAGTGATCTTCGGTGGTCCCTAATGCATACAGAGTGACCTATGTGCTATGTAGACCTGCTCAAATGTTTAGTTAATGTTGCTACAAAGTTTTTTAAACTCGAAACAAGTTGAAGAAAGAGATTCAGCCCTGTTAACCTTGAAAAGGAATTATATTGTACCACGTCCCACTGAATGGACGAATGTCCTTGACTGATGAAACGTTTCCATACGGCAGACATTTTGAATGCTAATTGGCTTCTCAAAGAGTTTTTAATGCATCTTCACTGCCTGACACAGCAGAGCAGAACTGACATGGGGTAGAGGGATGGGTTGGACGTAAACACCTGTGAATGATAAGTCTCAATCAGTGTATGTAAAAAAACAAAAAAAAAACTGGCCAGAGAATCAGGTTTTTTTTTTTTTTTTTTTGGTCTTTTGGTGAGCTCCACGTAGGCGTAGTGGTTAGAATGTCTTCCCCATGGCAAGAAGGTTCTGGGTTTAAGTTCAGTGTGGAGTTTGCATGTTTTCCCCGTGCTTACGTAAGTTTCCTCCGGGTAATTCAGTCTCCTCCCACAGTCCAAAGACATGCACATTAGTCAAACTGGCTGTTCCAAATTGCCCCTAGGTGTGAGTGTGAATAGTTGTGTGTGTGTTGGCCGTGCGATGGCCTGGCAAGCTGTTCAGGGTGTACCCCGTCTTCGCCGAGAGTCTGCCGCAAACCCAGTAGAATTAAAGAATGAAAGGAATGATTGCCCCAGCAGATGAAACACATGGAGCCGTCATCTTTACTTCTCTTGATGAAAATTGATGCACTGTGTTCTTTCTTTAAATTATAGTAAATAAGTAATGATGCAGATAGCATGTATCATGTCCATTCATTTATTCATTTTCTGAACTGCTTAATCCTAATTAGGGTCGCCGGGAGGCAGGCGCCCATCTCAGCCGACTCTGGGCGCGAGCAGAGTACGCCCTGGACAGCTCGCCAGGCCATCGCAGGGCTGTAGCCAGTTTGTAAATGATTTAACTTTAAATAAAAACTCTACTAGGGTTACAAGAAACCATCGATCGATCACAATCCATAAACAATCAATAAACCAGAAATAGCGCACATATTCATGCACCAAGTAATTCGCGTGCCATGGCGATCACCAAAAGGACTAAACGGACTCGGTGTGCGTTTGTAGCCAGGTTTTCATGCACTACATCAAATATATTTAAAAATAAAAAATATACCCCAAGTGTTTTATAATAAAAGTTTGAAAGCCCCAGCTTCAGCGTGCGGCAAGTAAATGTCTGTAAACCTAATATACAGTTTTGCCTCTGTGACCTTGAAAAGTAGGTCAAGGTCCCTCACACACAAACTCAACCTAGCACTCATAGTAGTGAGCCAGCACACCACGTTTGAAAGTCCCAGCTTCAGCGCACGGCAAGTAAATGTCCAGAAACTAAAGTGTGACGGACAGACGGACAGATGAACGGATGGACAGACAGAACCCATTCCTATAGTTCCCGAAGGATGGGAGCTAAAACAAGCAGTGACTGTGGATGGAATGAGAGGCCTCTCTTGTAACCCAATTTACTTCCTAAACTTCATGATCTAGAGAAATCCCAACCAGTCGACTCTATACATCAGAATGGACCTTGAATGGTTCAAGAAGATTTAAACCAGTATACAGACATTTTTCATCTGTATTAACACCAGCACTGACGTGCTTCATCACAGTATTACAGCTCAGAAAATGTTTAGAAGTCTGGGTTTTTTTAGTTCTTTTTTTTTTCCTTTTTTTTTTGGCAACAATCCTTCCATCATTTTGGTCATAAATCTTCAATGGCATCCATAATAAATAAAGCTGCCTGGTGTTAACTGTATACCTGTCATATCTTAGCTTAGTCCAAACAATGATAGATTTTATCTCACATTCAAACCCTTCTATGAACTCAAACAACTCTGTTTATCTTGGCAATAGGTGCGGACAAAAAATAACTTTTTTTTTAAATATACATTTTACGCCCAGAGGAAGACAGTAAAGAGTCAGATGAAGAGAAGAGGGGGTGCTCGTACCTGGCTTGTAGGACATGCCTGGGGGGAAGAGGAAGCCCTGCTGGGCGGCGGCGGCAGCAGCCAGAGTGCGTTGGTCGTGTGGAAAAATGGGGATCATGAGAGGAGGCATGTGACCCTGGACCTGCTGAACATAGAGAGAAAAGAGATCACACGAGGGCCTAACGCCATCTGACAGCCAAGAGACCCCCCCGCCTTGTTCTCCACTTCAGCTTTACAATACTCGCACCTAATACCCGCCACTCACATATAAGAACTTGGACATGGACACACACACACACACACACACACACACACACACACACACACACACACACATACTTAAAGAGGTTAAACAGCACTGGCTTCACTTCCACCCTTTAATACTAAAGCGGAAAAGGCCAGATTCATTGTGAAATGAATTCTTTTTTTCAACCCTACAGAGGGAGTGTCGTATTTTTCCTTCTTTTATAGACCAGACTTGACTCGTAAAGTGTTAAGGTTGAAGCGTGAGAATCTTAGCACACCTTGGGGGGGAAATGACAAACTGTCACAACTACAACCTCCTAAAACAAAACATTCTTTCGCAGGACCCTTAAGTGAGATTGTGTTCGGTTAAAGCGCACCCTCGGGACGAGATCGTTCACCGATTTCACAGAGGACAGGAAAACAACTGGCCAGATATATCGAGCACAGTGTATAACACTGAGAGATCATTTATACAGACAATAAAAGTATAGGAATTCCCATAAATGTAGGAATTTTAAGAAAAAATAAACAAAACTCAGCTGCTCTTTAACACTGAAGCTGGAAAGCAGTGAAGCTCCTGTCCTGTTTGATTTTGAATGTGACTCAACACTGGTTCATTAACATCACCATGTCTTCTGTGATCGGTTATTAATCTTCAACATCTTCATCCTCGACTTTCCTCTAACCTGCCGTCATACACTAAATCAGGATGCACTGAGATGGTTGTGGGATCAGTGCACGCGCGTGCGTGTGTGTGTGTGTGTGTGTGTGTGTGTGTGTATTAATATTCCATGCGGGACAAAGAGTGCAAGGAAAAACAGACCCAGGCGAAGCAAGACAAAGAGAAGGAAAGCTGGTATGTTTTGGGAACAAGCCACAGCAGCTTAGAAACCCATATGTTTGTAAAGCACTGGCTCGACCCAATCTAGCTGTCATCCCCTGCTTCCTGAATATGCATGATAAGCTGCAGTCCTGCTACCGTGGGCCTGCGAGACTTAACGCCCAGCCGGGCAGGCCCACCTCGGGGGGAATCTGACTGGAGAACAGGGTTAATAAAGGTCGACCTCACCAAAATAAACACGTTACGAAGCGTTTTGCTGTTCAAGCCTCTTTAAAATCAGCTTGCAATAAAAAGAGGTCTGGGTGCAATTACTGCTGCAGCATTGGGGCATGAAATCAACCTGCTCTGTGCCGCCACCACCACGTTTTGTTTTGTTTTTTTCTTACTATCCATTCTCGCTGAGGTCTGCATTTTTTGCTTTTTTTTTTTTTTTTTTTTTACTAATGCTTTCCTTCGGCATCTAATGCTAAAGCTTGGTTAGTACCCCCATTCCCCAATCGCCCTTTCCCAGTTCCCTTGGTGCTTAACAAATGTTTAAATCCATGATATCGGTTTGATCTTCAAAAAACATTCTACTAAGCAAAATATAAATAAAATATTTAAAAAATCTACACTATTCTGTTTGTCACTTTTACTCTGAAAGTGTTGCTTCAAAGTGAAAACAACATGCTATTCTCCAACATGTCATCTCCCATCTTAAAAAGTCAACTCCACATTACAGAAACACCTGATCCTGAAACCGATAGATATAACACTCATTCACTCATTTACTCATTTGCACTATTAGGGTCGCAGGGAGGCTGGAGCCTATCTCAGCAAACACTGGGTGAAGACGGGTCAACTCACACACTACCATTCACACTTAAACTCACACCAAGGGGCAATTTGGAACAGCCACTTATTCTAACGTGAATGTGTTTGGACTCTGTGAGGAAACCAGAGTACCCTGAGAAAACCCACGCAGGCATGGGAAGAACATGCAAACTCCACATAGTAAAGCCCCCACTCAGCCCAGAACATTCTAGCTGTTAGGGGGCATGCTAACCACTACACCACCGTGTCACCCTAGGTGTTACATATTTACTGTATTTCTATTTACACACACAAAGACAGAGAGAGAGAGAGAGAGAGAGAGAGAGAGAGGGAGAAAGAGAAAGAGAGAGACAGAGAAAGAGACAGACAGAAAGAAAGAGAGTGTGTGTGTGAGAGAGAGAGAGAGAGAGACAGAGAGAGAGAGTGAGTGAGAGAATGTGTGTGAGAGAGAGAGAGAGAGAGAGACAGAGAGAGAAAGAGAGAGAGTGAGAGAGAGAGAGAGAGAGAGAGAAACAGAGAGAAAGAGAGAGAAAGAAAAAGAGTGAGTGAGAGCGAGAGAGAAAGAAACACAGAGAAAGAGAGATAGAGAAAGAGAGAGTGAGGGAGACAGAAAGAGTGAGAGAGAAAGAGAGAGACAGAGAAAGAGAGAGAAACAGAGAGAGTGACAGAGAAAGAGAGAAAAGAGAGAGAAACAGACAGAGAGAGAGAGAGAGAGAGAGAGAGAGAGAGAGAGAGAGAGAGAGAAATGAATACTCTTATTTATATTTAATTCAAAAAATTTACAGTTGAATCATTAAACAGTGAAAAGCAATGACAGCAGGAGGAAAAGTAAACTGATTCAAAAAAGAATAGGAAAAAAAAAGAAAGGATAAACTGCCCTGTGTTTGATCGCGTGTGATTTGCAGTAATGAGGTCTTTACATTAAACTTTAATTTACACACGGCACATCAGTGAGAGGCAAATCAAATCAGGGGCTTCAAAATAGCAGGCTATTAGAGGAGGTTAGCTTTGAGGGTTGTCAATTAATGAATGCCGGGCGAGCTGAGCAGACAATGCTGCTATAGATTTAAAGATTATCGTTGGCAATTTGCTTTGACTGCTGATAGACAGAGAATGGAATTAAGTGCCTGCACTCAGACAGGCTGATTTTGATAAATTGCATATCGTGCTTGCACTTCTAGAGTTGCTTATTATATCTCCAAATCGCTCTGTGTCACTCTCGCTCTTTGTGCATTTCATCCCTACTCCTGACTGCGTCCTGTCTTCTCTCTAGCTCTCTCTCTCTCTCTCTCTAGCTCTCTCTCTCATTCAGCTGCATCGTGGTGGACCGTCGAAGTATTTATCTGATTGTTGAAGTGCAGAATGGTGCAGATGTGAGAGAGTCCTGTTGTAACCCCTCTCCTTCTCCATCTCCTTTTCCGCTTTTGTGTTTCAGCCCGTCCCGAATGCCGGGTTCTGCTCTTTCCTCTTTCTTGCCATCTGCCCTCAAAGCTTCATTAAAGATACATGAAGGAGCCCTCGCTGCGACTTATGAGGAACAGGTGCTATTGTTTGTCCCTGAAGAGGGTGTAACCCGCACTAGTTGGGGAAGAACATCTGTGGCGATTAGTGGCGATACAGTAAATACACAGGTGTGTGGACCATCTCTCCGTCTCATCATAGACAGGAAGAAATGAGAGGATCATTTATAGCTTTTATTTTACGCTCTAGGAGGAACGGATGAGATGACATATATATGTAAGGGCATGAGAGATGTGCCAGGTGTGTACCATAATTTAAATAGTAATCAAGTTGCTGTGATTAATAAACAAACAAATATTTCTCTAATATTAAAAATTAATTAGTTGGCGCGTCCACCTCCCAGCAAGAAGGTTTGGGTTCGATTCCTGGGCTCGGGTGTTTCTGTGTGGAGTTTGCATGTTCTCCCAGTGCTTGCATGGGTTTCTTCCGGGTACTCTGGTTTCCTCCCACCGTCCAAAAACATGCACAGTTGGCTAACTGGCGGTTCCAAAGCACCCTGGTTGTGAGTGTGTTGTATGTGTGTTAGCCCTGCGATGGTTGGGCAAGCTGTTCAGGGTGTACCCCGCCCTTGCCTATAGTCAGCTGAGATGAATGAATGAATAATACATAAATAAAAAGATAGATAGATAGATAGATAGATAGATAGATAGATAGATAGATAGATAGATAGATTTTCTCCTGCCACAGACAGAGGGACAGTGAGCGACACACCCACACACACACACACACACACACACACCAACACCTACACACACACACACACACCAACACCTACACACACACACACACACACACACACACACACCAACACCTACATACACACACACACACACCAACACCCACCCACACACAGCCCTGTTTGTTCCCAGTAATAGTACTGACAAACTAATAATAGTATCTTATCAGTAATAGTATCAGTTATAGCATGTTTCTTAACACTTTACTGTACTGTACTCTACTGTTTTTATTTTATTTTATTTTATATATTTTTTTCTATTTATTTTTATCTATTTATTATTATTATTGAGAACTATTTTGTTTAGTGCCTAGAAGATTGATACTGTTGTTATTAATGCTTAATTCTTTTAGATTTTCATCGTATATATTTATTCATTTTTTAATTTTACTTATTCATTTATTTATTTATTAATTAATTAAAAAAATTATTTATTTTATTCTTTTTTCCACTTAATTTATTTAATTTTATTTATTTATTTTTTCTTCTTTTTTGTCCCTCTCCCCCTAATGTTCACTTATTGTTAATGTCATTTAACAATGTTTAAAATATGTTCATATCTGTTTCTTGAAACGCTTTGGCAAAACTGTACACGTATACGGTCATGCTAATAGAGCTTATTAAACTAAAAAAAAAAAATAATAAACTAAAACTAGATACTCAGACTCACCAGTCTTTCTCGGGGAGGCTAGAGCCCATCCCAGCAGGCTCTGGG
Source organism: Neosilurus mollespiculum (assembly GCA_030014195.1). Classification (NCBI taxonomy): domain Eukaryota; kingdom Metazoa; phylum Chordata; class Actinopteri; order Siluriformes; family Plotosidae; genus Neosilurus; species Neosilurus mollespiculum. Next base: position 16,155,811 of record JAQMYF010000017.1, on the reverse strand, counting down.
TGAAGGGGGAGGGTACACAGTGAGACCATGACAGGGCCAATAGTCACACCCAGGGGCAATCATGAAAATCCAATTAGCTTAATGTGCATGTTTTTGAACTGTGCGAGGAAACCGGAGTACCCGAAGGAAACTTACAAGCACTCAAACCGCGGGTGAACACTTGACACTTCATGACCAATCAGAGCCTAAAATGTTACACTGTCGCAAAAGTCACACGTAGAGACATTTAAAAATAAAAATTTTGACACAGTGTGCACGTTTCATAGCCTCCTATAAGTAAGACAAACACACACACACACACACACACACACACACACACACACACACAGGCATGTGGATTGAATGGAAAAAAAGCTTTGAGCAAATAGGAAGGTATGGATTAATCAATGTTGTTAGCAGAACTGTTGACATCAGCACTCAGGTTCAGTAATGGTTTACAACAGAGGCTAATCCTGAGGTCAGGAACACGGTGATATCACATGACCGTGATCCTGACGAGGTAGAACGATGGTGCTGATATTCTGTATATACAACCCCACGGTTGTTTATGCAAATCTCTGTATTGTCTGGACGTTTTGGCCTGTATGTCTGCGTATCCTTATGTGTGTGAGTGCTATGAGGAAATGTCCAAACCGTGTTTACACTCAGTCAGCACCCACGCTCATGTCCGACCCAGGAGACGCCCTCCTTCAGCACTCGTTACCCTGAAAGCAGGGTTGTAGCGGAGGGGTTTCAGTGATGATGGTGGTGGAGGTGGTGAGGGGGATGAGTTGTTTTAACATGTCCAAAATGCCTTTCAAAGTTGACAAGATAAGATAAAAGGGAGGGAGGACAGCCTTTCCCTCTCCCTCTTTCCCTCCTTCATTCACTTTCCTTTGGAGTTGTACTGTAGCTCGGCACACACACACACACACAGACACACACACACACACACTCCCACATGTGTGCTCAAACGCCACAGGAGAAACATTAAGTGTGCTGAACGGAGAGCCACAACAAACGAGAACAGGAAGAACTGGAGATGTGATGTGTCACAGCAGCTCTAATTCTTTGAAAAAAAAACACACATCCCCTCCATCTTTATTTGGAAAAGGTTTCCAGTGCTACTGTAAGCACTGATACTTTACACTTTCTTCCCCGAGGGGTTCGGAGCTGCCCAAGCCTGAACGGCTAAAAATGAAAATCACACTGACGGAATCAGTTTTGAAAAGCCGAACGGACTCCAGTGGAGCCGTCAGCTTGAGCTTGGTGCATGTGGTGAACGCTAGCGGCGCGAACAGGGCCAGTTCTACCGTATACGCACGAACGGTGAGACCTTTTCTGGAAGCTCACCAGGAAAAAAAGGGAGAAAGAATTTATACATAAAACAATCCCAGAATTCCCGGGGCATGTATTAGCCTTACATCACAGGTCATTTATCAGTTCAGTGTTTTATTATGAACCACATCTGTGTGTGCACCCGTGTGTGCGTGTGTGTGTGTGTGTGTGTGTGTGTGTGAAAACTGAAAAAAACAAAAAACAAACTCAAACTATAAGTCAAGAAGTCCATTTAACATTGATGCCAAACACGTGTGTGTGTGTGTGTGTGTGTGTGTGTTATACTTTCTATATAAAGACATACACCCACACAGAGCTGTTATCAATGTGGCAGGTATTCTGTGAGGCCGCTGACTGCTGTTTCAGTCCCTGATGGTAATCGGGGCGTGTGGATCGATACGGCTGAGTGGGACTTTGATCCTTCGGCACAGGGCCGGAATTAAGCCCCGGTTTTCTGCCTCCTTGCCGCCGACTGGTCGCATTGTTCTCTCCTGCAATACAGGAGACCCCTTCACCCCCCTTACTCCACCCTCCCCGATACACGGACACAGCTTCAGGTCAATAACAAAGCAGCTTTGTGTGGCGCAAACACAAACCCTTTCCTCCAGCCTTGAGCACGCCGGCATCTTGAAGACTTTATCGACTTCTGGAGTATTTTTGGACTGACAGGTAAAAGATAAACATCTACGAGGGCTAAAGAACATTCACGATCAGAATCAACAGTGTGTGTGTGTGTGTGTGTGTGTGTGTGTGTGTGTGTGTGTGTGTGAGTGTGTGCATGTGTCGCACCATTGGGTAGTGCACAAAAGCTTGGACTGACAGCACCGAATGGGTGGTGTGTCCCATGGTCACTAAGTGTGTGTGGTGGGGGGTGTGTGGGGGTAAATCGTGTCGGCTAGGTGCACAGAAACCGGACACCGGCCTGCTCTCGGCTCTCTGCTGTCCCAGACTGAAGGAATAACCAATAGACGACTTGTTGTTGCACTAATTCCTTACACAGTAAAACAAGCCCTCTTGGAAAAGCGCCATTCAAATATATCTATATTAAGTCCAAGGGCTGTTAAAAAGCAGGACAGCCCCCGGCCCCCTTCTCCTTCCACTGCCTCCACTTTCTTTCTGGAACACGCAGCTGAGAACAACCATAACAAGTCCTAGGACCAAAGCAAATAGGTTTTATTTTCATAATCATAATTCAGGAATGCTTCTGAAGGAAGAAAATGCTGAAAGAAAACCATTCTTCGTTCTGACGGTTAGAAAAGGAGTAAATGAGTTCATTAAGAAAATCCAAATACAAAGAAAGTGGAGGAGAAGTTAAATATGATCTGTGTTTGAGTGTGTGTGTGTGTGTGTGTGTGTGTGTGTTTTAAAATAGGTACTTAGGGCGATTTCTGGTATCAGTCCTCAAAGAAGCTGATATGTAATTTATCTTTGTAAATATTTAACCCAATGAGATTTGTACCGCATATAAAATATCAAAGATGAGCCGAAGGCTTTATGCCGCGTTAGCACACCAACACACCCTGCCTTCTTCATTTATTTCTTTATTTTTCTGTGTGTGAGTGTATGTGTGTGTGTGTGTGTGTGTTCTATCTGTAATCCCTCCCTGTACATGTCCACAAATTCATTTACTCTCTCCATGCCTCCCTTAAACCACAGATCATCTGCCGTCTTTTCCTAAATTTGTTTTCTTTTTATCCAGATTTGGGAACGGAATAAAACGAAACAAAGAGAGCGACGTTCTGATAGCATGCGGTCATAAAATTACAGCAGAGAGACCCGTGAGGATTCGTTCAAAAGGCATGGGTAATGAGGGGAGACGAGGAAAAAAAAACAGGGTCGGCGTCATAATCCCTATTAAAAAAAAAAAAAAAAAAAAAGATCCCAGACAAATCCACTGATAGGGATAGCATAGAAATAAAATATGTGTGTGTGTGTGTGTGTGTGTGTTTGTGAGAGAGAGAGAGAGAGAGAGAGAGAGAGAGAGAGAGTGTGTGTGTAATAGAGAGAGAGAGAGAGAGTGAGAAAGACAGAGATAAAGAGAGAGAAAAAGAGAGTGAGAAAGAGAGAGAAACCAATAGAGAAAGACAGAGACGGAGAGGGAAAGAGAGAGAGGGAGAGAGAGAGAGAGACAGAGGGGGAAATGAGCAGGGGGAAGAGAGAGA
>JAQMYF010000017.1:16119669-16121605 GCA_030014195.1 Neosilurus mollespiculum | reverse complement strand
AATTTCGTTCGTATTTGTCTGATTGTGAGTGTGTGTGTGTGTGTGTGTGTGTGTGTGTGTGTGTGTGTGTGTGTGTGTGTGTGTGTTAAATTCAGAGGAATGCATTGAAAGCTCCACATCTCGTCGAGGAGAAAAATAACAAGGTTAGAAGGAGGGTCATCTGGGTTGTTTCAAACCACCATTACAAAAGCTGTTGTGGAATTTTTTTTTTTTTTGTCCGTAATAAAAGAAGGAAAACTTCCATTTAACATCGGAATCACTTCCGTTCGCACGGATGCAGAGCCAACAGACGTGACCTGAACAATAATGCCTACCAATCTTTTTACAATTAACAATTTAATCTTCAACCACGACTGTAAAACATTTCTGAGGTTTTCGTACAAACTCTGTTCATTATCTGTACACAATGAGAGTGATGCGGCGGAGCTTTCGTGTTTTACTCTGTCCCACTTGCTCACCTCTTTATCTGTACACTCCGCTTCCAAAGCTTCAACATTCTCACTACCACCACCATGATCGGTATCACCATCACATAGTGGTCTCATACATCATTAATGCAGCATCATTTCTGCTCCTTTCTTCACTGAAAAAATGTTGTTGAAAATTTTAATGTCATGTTCTTGGAAATTATAAACAATGCTAGTAATGATAACAGCGTGACCTTGTGACATCAGCATACCACTCAACATTCTCACAGCAATAACAAAGAATCTTACACGACTTTAGTGCAAACTGAATGTGCGCGAAGGTGAAGTTTAAAGAAGCATCTTGCTAACCATGTTACTCTTCTGGTCATGGGTAAGTCGTTACTGAACTCTACACTGGAACTAAAGTGAAATCCGGAAAAGTTCATTCTTGTTTCCCAGATTTGGGCCCCGGCATCCTCCGCTCCTCCTCAGAGATAAAGCGATGGGGGGAAACGATTCAGCCTGGGTGACATTGGAATGAAAACAATAGGCCTTATCAGCCTCCTATTTACATTTTCCCAAGGTCCCCTTTCCCCTGACAGCAGGCCTTCTAGCCTCGCCGGATCCGAGTCAGCTTCCTCTGGCACGGCTCAGCTCTGGCAGATCGGGGCAAGGGGAGTTTGGCGAGCAGAGCTTGGCGTATACCCTGCTAATCTCTTGAGAAAGAAAGCAAAACTAGCAGTCGTGTGTCCAAAAACGAAGAAAAAAAGAATTCCTATACCCAAAACGACCGTAATGCCAGCACTCTAGAGCTAGCCTAGCCTAGTGTGATTAAAATAAACCATGTTTTTTTGGGGTTTTTTTGTAGCGCCCCAGAGATGCAGCGCTTCAGAGATGACGTCCCTCTTGAAACAAGAGGATTATGCACCAACATGCCTCGTTAGCTAAACTCATGCTAGCAAAGCATCAAACAAAGGGTTTACATGCTGAAAAGAAACACGCCAATACCCAAAGCTATGCTTATTTTAGCGCTCACTTACTAACCACGTGAGCCAAAAAGCAGTTGTGTAGATTTTTTAGCTTGTTTTCTTTTTCCGATTCAAAGCCAAAGCTGTACAAGTGTGAATGTATATCAGCGATTAAAACATGCTTATAGCACGAATGTTAGACTAGCACTAGCAATAAAAACTGAAACCATGAAAGAAAACACAAAAGAAAAGAAAACACAAAGCTACAATCATCATATAATTCTATCACTAGCCTAGTGCTGCTAAATGAACGCTCACAGACGCTGCTGTACTTCACAGTTCAAAAGAAAGAATATGGGTTTTGTAAATGATGACAACTTCTAGCATAAAAATTAACTAGTGCTAGCAAAACTTCATTTAATGTTTCTGGTAGAAGTTCATACTGTCTTCTTAGTTTTAACTGTTCTTTTTTAAAATTCTTTTAGAACGACAGGAGCATTTTGTTTTTACCTGCTTTACATGTTTCAACTACTTCCTGTAGTCATCGTCAGAATGCCACGA
>JAQMYF010000017.1:16109669-16114669 GCA_030014195.1 Neosilurus mollespiculum | reverse complement strand
CCTTTAAGTGCATCACAGTCACTGCCACTATCACGGCTGCGACATGTGCATCGCAGGCAAGTGCAGGTGCCTACGAAAACCTCCACAATGGTTGCAATAGTTCCAACCATGTAACAGTCACTTATGTGAGACCCTAAGCGTACGCATGGGCCCCAGGATGAGGGGATGCTGTGCACCTTTTGAAGCAAAGACCAAGGAAGGCGCATGTGCCTTTGCCCCAAATGATGGACCTGAATGTTGAATTCTGATGGAAGAGACCCTAACAGAAAGGGCAGATCCGGATTATCTAATGACTTTCTACAAAAGGGCTTCATTAAAGAACCGCTTTCCTACTTTTCGGATAAACAACCTCCGTTCTCTACTTACTTTATGACATCCCTGCTTCCTAAAATGGAACTTTTTAGATTCCTTTATGTAAAGAAAAAAAAAAAACGAAAAAAAAGATAAAAGAAAAAAAAACAACAACACAGGGGTGTTTCATTTGCAGTTTCCTAAATGGGTTCTACTAGAAAGCCTGCACCAATGGTCACCAACCCTGTTCCTAGAGGTCCACCTTTCTGAAGACTTTGGCTAATCATGTCCACCTGATCAACTTATTATTGACTCAAGAAGTTCTTGATCAGCTACAAGAGGTTGGTTAGCTTTACTCAGTGGTAAACCTCTACCATCTTCATTACTTGACATCAGTCTCTCTCTCTCTCTCTCTCTCTCTCTCTCTTGCTCGCTCTCTCTTTCTTTCTCTCCATGTCACAGTGTCACAGTCCAGATCATGCTTCTGAGTTGGACTTGAGAGGGTGTGTGTGTATATATATATATATATATATATGTGTGTGTGTGTGTGTGTGTGTGTCAATCCCAATGACTCTTGTTCCGTGTCTGTTGGTCTGGCCACAGCTACAGGTTCTGACCTCGCTGGATGAGGCGTACGTGCGCTCTCGAGTGCCGGCTCGACACACGAGCTCTTCACAAATCCATTTTACTGCAACGCTAATCAAGCTTTGAATTATTGATGTGGATCAATTGTGGGAAAATGCTAACGAAACCTGCGAGAAAGAGCCAGTTCATTAGGAAAGGGAAGAGACTGAAGGAATTCTTTTCAGGCACCGATACACAGAAGAGGGAGATCTGAGTGAAGGTAAAGTTGATATAAGGAATGCTTTTAAGATCTTTTAGATCAGTGAATTCAGGTTGTTGTTTTTCTTTTTTCTTCAGGCTTCTCAGGGTTTTGAGAAGCATTCTATGTCTCTATATACTTTTCGGCCAAACAGTTGATGGAAACAAGTCGAGGTCGGGAACTAAAGAGACAAGCTTAGTACATCCTACTGAATTTGTAGAGAATTGTTTAACTCTTAGTTTGAATGTCGAGTTTCACTGAAATCGCAGCTCTGTATTGCTTACAGTACAATACATGTGTGGAACATAATATCTCAGCATGAAGCGCCAAAAACAATCACTTCAGATCATCTTTATTTATCTCCAAGTGTTAAAAGTGCAAGCTTAAAATCATCTAAATCAAGGGACTTTATATAGCTGGATCTTCATAGTGACAGATAGAGTCTGAATGCACTTAACCAAAGGTGCTGAAGACCGGAGGCCACAGGTGAAGCACATGATGATACACTCGAGTGTAAAGGTTTAGAGGCATTTTTGATGAAAATGTTGGTTCTGGTTGTTTTGGGTTGTTTGTTTTTTCTTCTTGATTCTGGTTAAACGGGGTGCCAGCTAACTTCCCCTCCAACACATTCCACCCGTTCATCCTCTCAGATGCCAATGCCATGTCCTGATCTCCTCAGAAGGGGATCTCTGGGCGTCCGATGTAAAGCCTCTGCATGACTTGTATATGAAAGAACAGTGCTGAATTATAAATGTCGAAAAAGACCAAGGCCAGCGTATTTTTTTTTTCTTGTCTCTCGGCAGCTGTCCAGGACGAAGACTCGAAGATTTGGCCTGGAGATTAAAAACTCCCCGAACTCCAGAGTGTCACTTTCACTTCACCAGAGGGAGAAAAAAAAAGGCCAAAATAAATAAATATATTAATTAATTAATTAATTAATTAATTAATTAATTAAACAAAGTTAGTTAAAAGAGTAAGAAAGATCGCAAGAAGTGCAACTTGAGGAATCTTGAGAGGAACGGAGTGAGGTGGGGGGCTGAGGGGGGCAACTGGGGGCGAGGGAGGAAGCGTGGGGGAACAGGAGGAAGGGGCGATTAAAAAAATCCAATCAAATCTTAGCGAATGGAGATAAGGAGCCAAGATAAGGCCATACTACGAGTCCCCAGAACTGCAATCTCCACTTTAAGCTGGAGAGTGGCAGCTGGCAGAACAGCTGGCGAATAGGATTAATGTCAGAAGAATGAAATAAAACTCAACATATGTCCGAGCCCGAGGTGGCAGGACTGTGCGTGATTGCGCCCCGATGGACACCATGTGTACAGCTCTGCAGTTCTTCCCGCTCCACAAGGTCACTTTTGAAGAAAAAAAAAACGACTAAGACTATTTTATGCTTGGATAACAAAATGAACTTTTTCCCACTCATTCTCTCTCTCTCTCTCTCTCTCTCTCTCTCTCGTTCTGTCTCTCTCTCTCTCTCTCTGTAGTTGCTTTCGTCTGGTTTTTCTTGGCAGATGCAGCTCACTACGTTCTGTTCATGGCACGGCTCGTTAAGGTTCGTCCATAATGAGCTCAACCTTTCCACAAAATGGGAAAAAATTAACGGAGAGAGAAAGAAATGAGTGAAACAAGCATCCTGCCGGAGATTTTCTCTCTCAACACAATATCTGGTTAAAACTTGATGTGATCCAAGCCATCAGAACAAAAAGCAAGAAAAATAAAAACACGTTAATAAAGTTTATTCATTCATTCATTCATTTGCTGCTTAATCCCTTTTGGGTCGCAGGGATCTCAGCCGACTCTGGCTGACAACGGCAGCATACACTCTGAACAGCATGCCAGTTCATATCAGGGCTAACACACACACACACACACACACACACACACACACAAAACCATGAAAAGAAAGAAAGAAACAAGTACATGAGAAAGGAAAAATAGAAGAAGGGGAGAAGGGGAGAAAGGGAGGCGGGAAGGAAGGAGGCAAGGAAAAAAGATCCTTCCTTCCTTGAAGGAGGGAAGGAAGGAAGGAGGGAAGGCAAAAGGATGGAGGGTAGGAAGGAGGAAAGGAGGCAAGAAAAAAAGGAAGGAGGAAAGAAAGGAAGGAGGCAAGAAAAAAAGGAAGGAAGGTAGGAAGGAGGGAAGGAAGGAAGGGGAAGGAAGGAGGGAAGGAAAGGGAAGGAAGGAGGGAAGGAAGAGGGGAAGGTAGGAAGGGGAAAGGAAGGAAGGAAGGAGAGAAGGAAGGGGGGAAGGTAGGAAGGGGGAAGGAAGGAAGGAAGGAAGGAGAGAAGTAAGGGGGGAAGGTGGGAAGAGGGAAGGAAGGAGGGAAGGAAGGGGGAGGGAAGGAAGGAAGGAAGGGGGAGGGAAGGAAGGAAGGAGGCAAGGAAGGAGGAAAGGAAGGGGGAAGGAAGGAGGGAAGGAAGGAAGGTTGAATGTTGGAATGTTAATGTGAGAGAAACAGAATCAGACAGAAATCAATCTAAAATGTAAAAGTAAAAGAAAGAAGAAAAAAGAAGAAAACTAAAGAGATTAAAAGAAAACTTCTGGAAAGAAAACAGAATGCAGACCGCTGCTGATCGTCTCTGTGAACAGGGATATGATCTGAGACGACAAAACAAATCAATTTTTTTCTTTTGAAGGTGCAGCTAAAAATAAAAGAGGGAGAGAGAGAGAAAGGACGAGCGCTTTCTTGCAGAAACTTTGTGCAGCGCTGATGAGAGGTTTCAGTATCGGTGTAGACGAGCGCTAAGCAGCGACGTGTGGACTTCATTTTAATTTCTAATTTCCATTTGATGTCGGTAATCATTAGAGCCCACACACTGTAATAAATTATAATAATTTCACAGAAGAATTAAATTAGGGGGTATTTTACCGTGCAGCCAGTTTCCCCTGCACTACCCTGCAATCTAACTGTCACACAGAAACTCTTCTGCTAATCAATGCTCCAAAACATTCACATTTATTCATCTATGGTAAATTAATAGAACCGTGTGGATAATGTCGCTTAGTGTGATCAGGGCTGCGCAGTGATTTAACAAATGAATGGGTTCTGTGGACAAACCCAGACTGAGAGAACCCTCGTGAATAGATTTACTTTTGTAGCGAAGCCAAGTGTCGACTTCAGTCACCGAAATTTTACCCTCAAAATCCACTGTGTCATCTGATCACCCGATCATTTGATCATCCAATCACTCGATCATTCGATCATTCGATCACCCAATCACCCAATCATCTAATCACCCGAACATCCAATCACCCTTCATCTGATTACTTGATCACCCAATCATCCAATCATCCGATCATCTTATCAATCGATCACCCAATCACTCAATCACCCAATCATCTGATCATTCGGTCATCCAATCATCTGATCACCAGATCATCCAATCACCCTTCATCTGATCACTTGATCACCCAATCATCCAATCATCTGATCATCTGATCAATCGATCACCCAATCATGGCATCATCCAATACTGCATTTAAACATGGAAACGGAACTGGAATATCGGGTAAGTAAGAACACACGCAGGACTCGCATCTCAAACACAGTGATTTTAAACTCAGGATTAAACTCTTCTGTTTGTGCTGCCATGGAGTAGATTGTGTTTATGGTGCTATACAGTGGGTGCGATGTACAGTGTCATGTAATTCCGTTTTGGGTTCTGTTAATTATGCCATGCAGAGGGTTCTCTTTATGGTTCTATGAAGTGTGTTCTGTTTAAAGTGCCATGCAGCGGGTTCTGTTCATGATTCTATATAGTCGGTTCTGTTTACGATGTTATGAAGGTCGTGTTTATGGTTCAGTACTGTGTCATGTCATGTCATGTCATGTCATTTTCTGAACCGCTTAATCCTAATTAGGGTCACGGGGAGGCTGGCGCCCATC
>JAQMYF010000017.1:16089138-16108995 GCA_030014195.1 Neosilurus mollespiculum | reverse complement strand
CGGGGAGGCTGGCGCCCATCTCAGCCGACTCTGGGCGAGGGCAGAGTACACCCCGGAAAGCTCGCCAGGCCATCGCAAGGCAAGTTCAGTACAGTGGGTTCTGTTAATGGTTCAGTGCAGTGGGTTCTGTTTATGGTTGTGTTCGGTGGTTTTCCTATATAGTTCTGTGGGTTCTATTTATGGTTCTGTATAGTGGGTTCTGTTTTCTGTGTCAACATATACAGTAGTTCACATACATGCGCGAAAGTACCGACAGTTCCTCCTGTTCCTCATTGTGGGTGGTCATGTGGTCCATCTTGGGTTTTGATGTGAGCGTTTCGAGATGCACAGTAACCATAGCACTTCAAAAGGTTAAGAATTCCCATTCTGAGGAAATTCCCTCGATATTCCGCCTGCAAGAGACTCAATGGCCCTTTGTTTCGGTCAGAGCACTGCAACAATCACCACCGCTCCTCTTTAAACTCAATCGTACACAGCAAAGCATGCTGGGAGAAGCAAGCAACCTCACACATCAAGAGGGAGGGAGAGAAAGAGAGAGAGAGAGAGAGAGAGAGAGAGGGGTACAACTTTACTTGTCGGTGAAAAGAGAAGGAGAAGAGAGTGCTCATGGTTTTAATAAAATGTGCTGATGAAGGTCACTGCTCTTCTTCCTCAGACACTCAGGGGAAGTGACAGCCATGTGAAGTGCCTCACTACCAAAATCACTAATTGCAGCAGCATTATGCTAAGTGGTGCTGGAGTTGTAGGGAAAAAAAGAAAAGAAAAAAAAAGACGAGACAAACTCGCTCTATCCATCCATCAATTCATTAATTATAATCCAAAGCCATAATCTGGAGCTATCATTGGAACATGATGACGTGTAATAGATGACAGGGTCCTAAAATATATTAACCACTTGACCTGAGCAGACTTCAAATTATACATGAGGATGCTCCTAGAGAGAGAGAGAGAGAGAGAGAGAGAGAGAGAGAGAGAGAGAGGATAATTACAGCTACCCGAGTCACAGATCTGGCAGCGCAGTAAAACACACTCGTATCAGTTTCTTCTGACATTTTCATCTCATGTTTCTGCACTATGTGAGCTTTACTGCTTCAGAGGAAAAGACAACCATGAAAGACCAGAAACATTTGTTTTTATCACAGACGATTAAACAATGTCTCTGTTCGAGTTGGAGATGTCACGAGTGCGTGTGAAATATCTGCGTCTGGGACACGAGAGTGAGAGAGAGACAATGCACGTCTCGAAATTTTTTGAAAGGAAGAAAGACAAAAAAATAAAGAAACAAACAAAGGAACAAAGTGTGCATGTGTGTGCATGTATGTGTGTCTGTGTGCATTTATTGTGTGTGTATTTATTGTATGTGCATGTGTGTATGTGTGTGTATTTATTGTGCGTGTGTGTGTGTGTGTGTGTGTGTGTGTGTGTTTGTGTGTGTGTGTGTGTGCGTGCATTTATTGTGTGTGTGTGTGTGTGTGTGTGTGTGTGTGCATGCTTGTGTGTGTATTTATTGTGTGTGTATTTATTGTGTGTGCATGTGTGTATGTGTGTGTATTTATTGTGCGTGTGTGTGTGTGTGTGTGTGTGTGTGTGTGTGTGTGTGCACGCTCAGTGATGTAAGAGTTAATTCTTAATCTCTCTGTTTTTAATCTGCAGAAAGGCTGGTGTTAATTCTGTACGGGGAGCTCCCGTTCCACAATGACAGATTTAGAGCTCATTAATGGGGCGGCCCACTGCGGCCCGCTGTTCCTTCGCGTCAGCATTCCCCATGATTCGCTGTGCTATTTCAAACACTGAGGGGTCACATAAAACAGCAACTAATTAAAAACCCTCACCCACTCTGTAACCCAACTACCTGCTCTCAGTCTTCAAGAGAACCGGACACTCTCACGTCACGTCTCTAAAGGCGTCTCACCATCCAGGTCGTTCCTCCCAGATGATGATTATTTTGATCCCCTGCTTCAGGAAAAAGTGAGGAACCTGCTCAGAAACCAAACTGGGAGTTCAACTCATGACCTTCTGATCAGAAGGCCAAAAATGAATTACCCAGAAAAATCCTAAAGATGTTCCACTTCTACGGACAAATTTACCTATAACTCCTCCTCCTCCTCTACATGTAGCACAGAGGACTAAACGCCATCATCAAAAATCAAACTCATCATTAGCACTCGAGGGTTTAATCTCCTTTCATTTATAAGTACTGAGAGAACCAAACATGTGGTGAAGGTACAAGGGCAGGAGACCTTCAATTCAAAGAAAGAAAAAAAGAAAGAAAGAAAGAAAGAAAGAAAGAAAGAAAGAAAGTGGGAAAGAAGGAAAGAAAAAGAGAAAGAAAGAAAGGAAGAAAGAAAGAAAGAAAGAAAGTGGGAAAGAAGGAAAGAAAGTGGGAAAGAAGGGAAGCAAGAGAGAAAGAAAGAAAGAAAAAAAAGAAAGAAAGAAAGAAAGTGGGAAAGAAGGGAAGAAAGAAAGGAGAGAATAAAAGAAAGAAAGGACAGAAATAAAGAATGGACAAAAAAAGAAAATGATAAAGAAAGAAAAACATAAAGAAAATGAAGAAAGAAGGAAGAAAGAAATAATGACAATTTTTTTTAATAAAATAGAGATGAGAGAAAAAGAAACAAAGAGTAACTTCCATTTTATAATATTTTATATAATATTTTTACAATATTTGTATAATTTTTTTGTACTATTTTTCATATAATATTAGCATAAGGGACAGTGGTGGCCGGTGGTAGGGTGCTGGCTTACTGATCCGAAGGTCGGGGTTCAAGCCCCACTATCACTGGGTTCTCACTGCGGTCCCCCAGTGCAGCTAACTGGGTTTTCAAATGCAGGCCATGTCTCTCACTGTCTGTGGTGAGAGGAATGTAAAAGAACCATTGCTGATTTTCATCAAGAGTGTTTGTGCCCTGCGATGGCCTGGTGAGTTGTCCAGGGTGTACTCTGCCCTCGCCCAGAGTCAGCTGAGATGGGCGCCAGCCTCCCCCCAACCCTAATTAGAATTAAGCGCTTCAGAAAATGAACGAATGAATGAATTTTATATATTTTTCCAATATGGTATATAACATTTTATATAATTCTTATAATATTCTTAAAATATTTACTATGATATTTATAGTAATATTTTAATAATGTTTTTATAATATATTTGCAATAATATTTGAATTAGATTAAGTATAGTATTTTGTAGAATATTCATTATGTAGATTTAGCATTAGCGTTACGCGGGAAATGAAGTCACCACGTCATAGGTAAGTTCCAGAGTTGGAGCAGGATCCGTACTGTTCGGTGGAAAGGCGCAGGTCTCAGATCTAGATCTCAGCACTGTTGTATCTACATTCACACTGAGTCACACAGATGAGTTTTAACCCCTACTTCACCCGTCCTCTGTGTGAGCGGTGGTGTATCGAGCGCTCTGCGAGAGTCCTGTCAGTCACAGCTGAGGAGCAGAAGCACCTATGGCGAGAGAGCGGGACAAACAGGGCTCTGTTCACGGCTCCTGGCTGCGTCCTGCTTCCTCCTTTCTGGATAGCTCCAGCTTCACGACAGAGCCTTGGGAAGGGAGGAGGCACAATAGAGGCGTTGTGTTGCCTTCCTGTACGAGAGGGGTCGATGGGGCGGGTGTGCGGGGTGGCGTTTTTTTTTTGGGGAGGGGGGAACGACTGAGTCAACAGCTGAGTTGGAGAGGGAAGATGGCTCCTGGAATGCTCCTGAGCAGTTGCTACTGTCGACTAATGGCAACCCGAGTCGGTGCGGGAAGGCGATAGGGCCTCAAAGAATGGCACATTGAGGCAGGAGCAGCTGCCTCTTTTGTCATCCGAAAAGGCGAAGTGCTCTATTTAGAGCAGAGGATTCTGGGTTTGGAGGCCCTGCTGTGTTACCAAAGGGAGATTAAAGACTCATGGTTCTGTCCACAGAACATAACAGATCATTCACACACACACACACACACAAACACACACACACACACACACACAAACACACACACACAGCGTTTGGACCGAATCGAACCTTTTCCTCTTTACTGAGCCTCATGTAGAACACAAGACACATCAAACCCACCATGTGATTCACCTCTGAATCGACTCACCTGCAGGAAGTGAATCAAACAGGCCTTGTGTTTGGGTCGCGCTGTAGAAATCTTACATACAATGTGATACAGGAAAATACAGAAAATATTTTAAGGCAGATCGTTATCGAATCATTTATTTTATCCCTGTTCTCTATGTACAGGTGATTTCCGGAATCAGATCTACACTCAGGACAGGTTTCCTTAACTTATTTCAAAATTTTTAACCAGGATGTTTTCAGCTTGACGTGCACCCCAGACAACTCACACACCTGCTTATATATGCAGCTTAAAACCAAAGCAAAGAGCAAACGAACCGACGGAATCGATTTTCCCCTGATTCGGATTCAGACTCGCCTGATTCTTTAAAAAAACAAACAAATCTTTTGAATTGTTTCATTATGTACAGCGTGAATCCCAGTAGCACATGAACCAAAATAATCAATCCTATCTGTTACGGAGCCAGGCGTCAAGGAGAGCGCTGCCTCTTCTCGTCAGAATTGCTTGTCTTTCTCACAGCATGACAAACTGCCAGGTCCCTGCTTTTCCCTTTTACCAGCAGCAGAAGTCTATTTACTGTCTGCTTCACAGACTGACAAGAACGTTGACCAGAGACCAGAGAGCGGCTTTTGATCAAGACGAGGCCTAACAAGCCATTCCAGTATGTGTCTCAGTCAAATAAAAGTGACAAGCCAGGTTCCTGAACGGATACACACCTTCAAACACTCCTCGTCACTAACGTACACTGACACCAGCACTTACTCACACACACACACACACACACACACACACACACACACACTAATCTAATGCAGGCACTTTTATTCAGACAAGCAGCTCGAGTCAAAGGTGGACAGCAGCAGGCCAACCCTATTAAAGGAAGCAGAAAGAGAGAGAAGATGAGAGAGGAAAAGAGGTTGACTGATGTTAGGCCAGTGCTGGTGGACGGAGAGATGCATTTGAAGAGCGCCTCCAAATATTCAGGTTCGCTCCGGCGACCGGCCAAGGAATTAAAGAGGGGGCTCGACTTCATTGCATATGCATCGAGTCAAGGGGGCCAGTGCCACGGATCATTACAACAAAGATTCCTATTAATTAGGTGGAATAAACCCAGAGGCAGATGACAAGCAGGCAGGAGAGAGAGAGAGAGAGAGAGAGAGAGAGAGAGAGAGAGAGAGAGAGAGCGCAAGAGAGATGAGAGCACTCACTCCTCCGCTCCATTATTTTAACTGAAGCCTTTTCAAAGGGTTCATAAAAATGCAACCTAAATGACACACAGGAAAACGGTTTTCTGTCCCCACACCACCAATCTCCACATCTCTCCACAAACAGATTGGCTCCCGAGTGTGGGAATTGAATAGAATGAAACATGAGGTGCACGTACACGATTTTTCCCCATCCAGCAAAGGATGAATATCTCCACGGCGAGCCGAGATTCACCTGTAGCGTAGGCTCTTCCAGATGACTGGAGCGCCGGAGGGGAGAGGTCGTGTAGACCCACGTACACAGCTGCAATTGCAGCTCACCTGCTTCCGAATTAGCCCAGCTCCAGCAGGGGGGTTACTGCAATATCCCCAGCCCTGCACCCCAGAGAGGCGGCCTTGCGTGGGCCGCATCCACCTCACAGAACCCCCTCCCTTCCTGCTAAACTCATTACATTTGACTCAGTGCACAAAGCTCCAGGTGTACAGAAAGCGGCCGTGTTTCTATTCTCCAGCGTCTTTTCCGTGCACCCCCTTGGAGGAGCTAGGGTTACCGCGCACAGAGAAAATGTTCACCCAGACCACAGTAGCAACTGTTCCTCCTGTCACAAGGGTTCACCCGGGGTGGTGTAATTCACTCGCTCCTCGACAGGGCCGCCACTCTCCACCTGTTGCCTCTGAAATGCACTTGGCATGATTTTCCCACACACGCTAAAAGTGGGACGCGACCCTGTCCTTTCACTTTACGGCCTAGAAGTGAGAAGAGAATGCCGGACTGAACAACTGCTGAAGAATTCTGACGCAAGGGAACGCGTCCTGTGAGACTCGGCCAGTATTTCAGGACACATAATAAAACAAGTCTTTATCTGTAGGTTATAGTTAAGAAGGTTATGTTTTACCCGTGGTTTGGGTGCTGGATTATTAGCATGATTACAAAAAAAAGTTATGTACGCATTTTCATGACATTTCTGCCAGAGGCGGAGCTTCAAACAAGGAAGACTCCAATACATTTTTAGAGATAATCCGAATCAAATTCTGGAATTTTATAAAGAAAAAAAACATTGTGAGATAGGACAACGTTTGGCATTTTTATTCATTATTCGCATCTTGGAGGAGGTTTGCGCTCTCTGACTACTCTAGTTCTAATATGTCAGTGTTTCTGTTGTAGCACTTTATATAATCACATTGGTTTTCTATAAGTACACGTTTATGTAATGTTTAGGGAAGGAGTTTCCAGTGTCAGTGTTTTGTAACAATCAGAGGTAACGTTGTACTGTTATGTAACTGTTTGTCATTTTTCCGACATTCTTACAGAGATGTTTACACGAGCTGCGTTTCCAGGGAAGTCATTCATTCATTCATTCATTCATTTTCTAAGCCTCTTGATCCTAATTAGGGTCGCTGGGAGGCTGGCGCCCATAACAGCTGACTCTGGGTTTGTGTGGGGTACACCCTGAATAGACAACACATATTCAACCATTCACACTCATTGTCACACATAGGAGCGATTTGGAACAGCAAATTAGCCTACTGTGCATGTTTTTGGACTGTGGGAGGAAACCGGAGTACCTGGAGGAAACCCACGCAAGCACGGGAGGAACATGCAAACTCCACACAGAAACGCCCCCAGCCTGAGAATCGAACCCGGGACTTTCTTGCTGTGAGGTTAACGGGCTAACCACTGCACTGCCGTCCCGCCCCGTTTCCAGGGAAGTTTTGCGAAAAATAGAAGCATTTTTTTTTTTTTATTCTAAGTTGACCAAACATCGTTGTAAATGGTCCCTGTTTCCAATGTGCGATGTTCTAAAATGCTCTACAACTTTCCTCACAATTTGACCTGAAAAGTGTTGGAGCAGTAATGTTAACTTAAATGTAAGAACAGCGTGTTTCCATTTCAACTTCGAAATTGTTTTGTTGAATTGTCAGAATATATTAGTTTATTTGTTTATTTATTTATTTATTTAGTTAGTTCGTTAGTTAGTTGATTTTTTTTGTGAAGTTTTTCCCCCAAGCTTCATGTTATCAGTTCTCGTTTTTTTTTTTTTATAGCAGGTTAATGGAAACCTTGCCTACTCTGTGATTTTTTTTATAGCTGCTATAACATAAGTGAGAAGAGGAACCAACTTCCACAAACAATCCACTTTAAAGATACAAAATCTGAATAAAATTTAAGTATGTTGTGTCGTTCTTCAATAAATGAGATTATATTAAAAAAAAAGATAAATAATCATGTGCAAATTGCTGTGCCATTTTTAAATGGTTTTAATAATTTAAATGTTATTATAATTATAATATTAAAGGGATAATTTTGATGAAAAAATTATAAATTAATGTTCTTGTAGGTCACAACAACCTTGCTTTATCAAACCACCTGACTGTTGATTATTTTCCTATAAATAACTCGAATGAGTCAACACTGAATGTGTTATTTGTCCTTCCTTATATATTTTGGCACCCAGAATCTGGGCACATTTGATATATTTTTCAGTTTTACGCTTAGTCATCATCCATATTCCTCTCCACCACGGCGTGAACCTCCGCCACGTATCATTTGAAACATGTAAGCCTGGTCTTCACATAAGCATGGCTGTAAGCAGCGGATTAGCAGCTAACGAGCATTTACCAGGATCCACGAGCAAGCAATCCTGCCAGAACAAGACTGCTGACTAAGTTGGCAGAGACGAACGCTCTCCGATGCCCAGACTAGGAAAAGCTGTGGGTTTCCTTAACCAGACTCAGGCTGACTCTCTGAGATTCTCGCTGCCGTCCAAACTACTGCAGGACTGGAAAAATGAAAACTGCACGGCTCGAGTCGAGTGTATTGTCAGAAATTCCGTTGGCGTTTCAGAGCGAATGAAGCATGGCTGTGCTGACACAAAGAGAGAGAGCGAGATAGAGAGAGAGAGAGAGAGAGCGAGATAGAGAGAGAGAGAGAGAGAGAGAGAGAGAGAGAGAGAAACAGTTCAATTGTGTTGAGTAAGCACGGAGAGACGAAGAATAGGAGCCATGTCTGAGCTTGTCACTTAATATTTTCACGAAAAATTATTTGTGAATATAAACAATTCCATTCAAAGCTTGAGTATGTTTGAATAACACAAAACCAACCCGTTTACAGACTCCAAAATAGAAGTGCTGGAAAGATCAGGGTGCGTACTACATCAGCATTAAATCGTATCGATTATGACTTCAGTGCATTACATAAAGCGAGCGTCAACTGCTTATGAACCTCGCTCAAGGTCACCTTCAATCTATAATGGATGTTAATTTTTTCTTCCCTACATTCCATGTTAGTTTAATCCACCCCTACCCCCCATCTCTGTTTTCTTTCCCCACTTACGCTTGACATTTTTAACTCTTTGACAAGTGTCGTCTAGAGAGTTCTCCATAAATAATGCATTTTACAATAGCCGGTAAATAAGCGCCAGACACAATCGTTAGGCCCGACTGGCCCTGGAGGAGCTTTTACAGTGAAGGTGACTATTCAGCTTAATGCAGTCCTCCAGGCCTGGGGAGGACATTTTCATTCATTAGAGCGGTCACAAGCACTTAAAGCACTTTAAGGACCTGTTAGACGAGTGCAGGGATAGCAGGATGAAAAAAAAAAAAGAGGTGGTGGTAGGGGGAGGGAATGGAGGGACGGAGGCGATTGGCCAAAGGACAGGACGGGTTCAAAGACGACAGCGAGCGAGATGACAATCCAGGGGCCGACTTCCTCTCCGGCCAGTTCTAATAGACCTGATTGAATTTGAGAGCGGTCGACTCTCGGGCTCGCCATCCACATTTAATTAAGTGGGTGTGCGAGAGAGAGAAAGTGAAGCGGGGTAATGTCATATCGACCAACCGCACCACCTTAAATGGTACTCAATGATACCGTGATATTTAGTCGGACATCACAAACAGGACGCTGAAAAGAGCGGATTTTAAGATGCGGACATGTTTTCGACATGACTACGTGACCTCCTGCACAGGACACGTCAACAAGCAAATTACAGCGAGTTACAAAGAGCAGATGCTTCGAATTTAGTCCTGAGGACAAAGCTGCAACAGTTGTTTTCTGTGCCTTCGTGTCATCTGGCCGTAAGCTAAGCTAAGTGATGTTTTTAGCAGTTTACACAAATACAGCGACTGCATTCGGATTCGCATTAAGGGTTAATTCATACACAAGCAGCTGCAAAAACCACTAGAAAATAGATAAGCTACCAATTGTGAGCTATTTAAACACTTGCGTGGTTTCAGTCAGCCAACCTTAAGGTCACTGAGCCTCTTCGTTCTGACAGTTCCACGAGTGTTTGTAAAAAAACAAAAAAAACCTCTCAGGAACTCGTTAAATAAACTCGGGTTTATTTTCACATGGCGCAAATGATCAGGGCTCGAGGCCGCATCCGCGTCCATCTCAGTCTCAGTCTCCAATAAGTCCAGATTAACACAGCTGTACACTAGAAGCTGAAGCACTCTCTCCTCAGAGCACTAAACATACGGCCGTCAGGATTACAAGCCGCACTTGACCACTTAGGTTTCGGCGAGAACCGGCCGTACCAGCTGGGACTCATTAGCATAAAGCAGCAGCAGCATTAAAACGAGAGCAGGAGCTAATGTGCGTGATGAGACGAGACCTTTATACAGACAAGAACGAGAAGTTGAACGTGGTTAATCACAGACACGAGTCAGGGGAAATCGTATCAACATCAACGAGTCTCACAAACCACACACACACACACAAACGGGGAAAAAGGAATCGCAGTGCATCAGTGATATCTGTGTTCTTTTTACCGAAAACGCACAGATAACAATTTTTATTTTCTAAACCAAAGCGAAAGACACAGAGAAATACATCTGCATAAAATGAGTATCCCTGCGTTTTTCCGCAAATCGATTCCAAATAAGAAAACGCCATGCTGGGAAACATATAGCTGCTCCCTGCAGTTTATTAGCTTTAAGGTCATTGAAAATCTTTTTTTTTTTTTTTTTTTGACCTTTGCTAGACTGCACAAGGTCACCGGTAACTAAGAAGAAATTGTTACTGAGACTAAACAGTGTAAAGAAACAGTGAGAAAAGTTAGAGAAAATATGATTTCTTTGAATTAAGGTCTAATTTATTCATGTGATGAAGTGCTCCCCAGACGCTCCAATGAGTTGAGTGTGTCTCTTGGGAGAAGCTTTGGAGTGTGTGGTCGAGATGGTGGTGGTGGTGGTGGTGGTGGTGTTTGGGGGGGGTGTGTTTGGTTATATTCAGTCTTATTTAGTTCTAATTAAGAGTAGGGGCGCTATTAAAGCAGCTACAAGTATTCTTAATTTCTTTCTTTTTTTTTTTTTTTTGACATCCTTCTGCTTCCTAAGTTTAATTCCTTACCCTGGAACTGAAATTTTCATTCATTCATTCATTTTCTGAACCGCTTATTCCTAATTAGGGTCGCGGGAACTGAAATTTTAGTAATAATAATTAAAAAATATATTTTTTAAAAGTGGTGCATGAATCAAGGCCAGGGATTTTTTGTTTTCTTGTTTATAAGCTTCGCCGCTGAGATGGCAGGTCTCAATCTGGAATAGCCAATTAGCCTAATGCGCATGTCTTTGGACTGTGGGAGGAAACTGGAGAACCCGGAGAAAACTCACACAAGCACAGGGGGACTCCACATCAGTGCAAACTCCCTCACCGACTACAGGATTTGAACCCAGAACCTTTTAGCTGTGAGGTGAGAGTGCTAACCACTACACCGCCGTGCCACCAAGACACACTTTAAAAGTCTTATTAATAAAAATATGACAATAAATGTTTTAATACCTAATAAATAAATACTTTATATCTCTACAAATACTTTATATCTCTACAACACATTAAGATTTAGCTGATTTATCTAATGCTAAGGATGAGTTTGTATTATAAAACTATTGATTGTTGTTGTTGTTGTTGTTAACATTTTTCCAGAATGTTAGCCTAATATTAAATTATTCACAAAGGAAATTATGATATAAAATATTAATTAAGAGACAAATTATGCTATAAATATATTATTATTATTATTATTATTATTATTATTATTATTATTATTATTATTATTATTATAAGTTGGCTGCATTGCCGTCAGCGTGTTTCTGTCCTGCGATGGCCTGGCGAGCTGTCCATGGTGTACTCTGCCCTCGCCCGAAGTTGGCTGGGAGAGGTGCCAGCCTCCCGGCGACCCTAATTAGGATTGAGCGGTTCAGAAAATGGATGGAAGGATATATTATTATATGAATATAAATACTATATAAATTATAATATAAATATATATCAAGACGTGTGTAAAAAGTTCTAATTTGCATACTCATGCATATTTATAGGCCTTGGAATTTCAATCGGGGTAAATGTATACTGTTTGTATGTATTTTTATTTTTTTTTCAAAATATTTCAGAATTAAACCATGCATGGTAAGCTGTTTTACACTTATTTTTGTAAAATGATAGAAAGTCCAGGTTGTTTTCCTCTTATTATTAATCCCAGTTAATCACAGTGAAAATGTGAAATTAAACAAAACATTTATAATATAATATATTTTATATATTATAATATAATATATATTTACTGTGTAATACTGATCAGTTACTACATCATTAATTATTATATTTATTATATTAGTAATCATTATTAGCATTACACATTATATTAATGACTACATTCATTTTTTTCTACTGTGGCGTAAACTGCGCATTAAATTTGAATTTATGATACAAATAATTCATTTTAATCATGCGAGATCAGTGCAGATTTCATGGAGGGGGTCTTATTTTGGTTAATGTGGAGTTGAATTTTGCGGAATGAATGCTGTCGTCTGTGCTGAAGAATAAAAAGGTAATGTTCCTGGCGTCGGCTCGCTGGCGTGTGTTTTACGGTCTGAGAGTTTGACTTGGAGCGGCGCGAGGACCACACTTAAGCCCGAGGTGTAGTGCCACCCACTCTTTGTCACACTGGAGCCCGTTCAGAACAAACTGGAAACATGGCCACGTCAGTCCTTCCCAGGTTTGAGTGTGTGTGTGTGTGTGTGTGTGTGCTTGTGGAGAAGATGGAGTGCGTATGAAAATGAGAATATAGACGCAGTGAGAAAAAAGGACACTGATATATGCCTGAAGGAGTCCATGCACAGCTTGTGTGCTCTTGCTAAAGCCATGAATAAGGCACTTGTGCATGAACATGTACAAACACAGATGTCCACATGCATGCACTTACTCTCTCTCTCTCTCTCTCTCTCTCTCTCTCTCTCACACACACACACACACACACACACACACATTAAGATCTTCCATACCATCTTGCTCTGTCTTTGTCATCTCCTCCAGCTTCTTCTGCTTCAGCGTGTCCACCACGTCAGCCAGGCTCCCTTTGCGACGTTCCGGCGTTCCGAAGGCAGAGGCTCCCAGCAGGTCACCTCGCTCCCGTGCCCCCTCCTCCGGCTTGTGCGGAGAGGTAGAGTTATTCCGGAAGGAGTAGAGGGAACATACTTTATTGCTGTCTGACTCCTAAAGGGAGAAAAACAAAGAGCGAGAGAGAGAGAGAGAGAGAAGAGGAGATTGTTTCAGGCCTCAAAGCTTTTCCTGAGTGTTTTCCCAGATGCCACAAGGGATCAGGAAGAGGAAAGGCAGCAAGTTGCCGAAGTGTCCCGGTGTCATGAGATAATCAGAGAATCTATAATTAAATCTTACATTAAAGGGTAATGCTAAAGCTTTTGTCTTTCTTTCTTCTCTGCACTGCTGCAGTTCCATGTTTACGTGTAGTTAGAGTCGGAGTTGGAGTCGGAGCACCGAGCAATTTGTCGGTCCCTCCAGTGACCGCCTGCTTTTGCGGTGAACCCTGCGGGTGCTCGTAAATCTGAGCCCTGTCTGGAGCTGCTGTTGTTTTGTGATCCCACCTGTGCGTGGTTTAGTGGTTAACAGGGCTCTTGTCTGAGATCCGAACACTCACAAAACACTTTCTGGATATTTAAAGCGTAGACGGAATCCTAGACTAAATTCACAGTTGTTTAAGATTAAATCAAGAGAAAAAAAAAAAAGGGAAAGCTAGTATGCACGAATAAAACTAACGCAGCCTGTTCCAGCTCCTCCTGGAATGGCATTGTGAAACGCTGGCAGCTCGTGATTGATGAGGGGCAGAGGAACTCGAAGGAAGGAATTCTGGGATGGGTCCAAGAAGAGCACGGGATTGCTCCATCGTACTGTATACGGAGCTGCTAAATCCCTGAAAATATGCAGGAATGTGAAGAGCACAGAGCGGAGAGAAGTTAGCAGATGTGCATGCGGAGCAGTCGGTCTCTGTGCAGCGTGGTGCCCCGGGCACAGACGGACAACAGGGCACGAGGGCACGGTGATTATGCAGCAGATAATTCAGAGCAATCGCTTTGGCACAGGGTTTTACACCCCGGGTTATCGCTGGAGACTACATGCACACTACTTTCTCTTTTAGTTTTTATCTCCTCTCCACACCGTATCTCGATCTGCCATCCACACCGTCTCCACCCGCCTCTTTAGTTCTCTTTTACCACACAACACCTGTTCCTGTCACAAAACTCTCACTCCAACTCAACGACTCTGCTAAAATACCCTCTAGACTGGTGGTTTTTTTTTTTTCAAATAATCCATGATTTGCAAATGAAAACCACTTTAAAAGATCAAAAGAGCACGATTAATTTCCCCTCGTTATATGGAGAGAAAGAGAGAGAGAGAGAGAGAGAGAGAGAGAGACGGCTTGAGCCTGAGAAGGTAGAGCACAAACTCTTTCTATCTTTATAATGCTTTTCCTAATTACACCAATCACACAAAAGCTCTCGTTAATCCAATTATGCATGCTGTAATATCGAGCACCTGAGCTACACATGGCATTTACATGAGAGAGAGAGAGAGAGAGAGAGAGAGAGAGAGAGAGAGAGGGAGGAGGAGGAGGAGATTTAATTAGGCATTTTGTGTGTTGTGATGAGCAAAGTTACTATTGGCACCCTGACGTTGATTATTTTCCTATATCAACATACCATGCAGTGTTTTTTTTTTTTTTTGCTCGTATAAAACCGATGTCTGTCATGTACTTATTTCTTTATATTTATTTACTCACTTATTAATTATTTACTCCTCTATCTGTCTATCTATTTATTTGTTATTTGTTTGATTTGCAGCAAATTTCAATTCCTCCCTCAGTCCTGAAGGTGTCGGAAACTTACAGTGTTTACTCTACTGTATTAATGACTTCTCCGAGTGGTAAAACTAGACACTCCTTCCATCAATAGTACATTTTACAGCAAATTTTAAAGCTTTTACTACTAATTAAGCATCTGCAGGCATTAAAAATAAAGGTAAAAGCTACAATCTGAGCTGCTGTTATTAGAGTTAATTAATCAACATCACTTAACCAATCAGAATCCAGAATCAAAGAGCGCTAAGGGATAACCATCTTTAGTGTATATAGACTACACGGTAATGCCGTGATCTGATTGGTTTGTTATCTTGGGATGATGGATATTATCTACCCCGGAAACGCGAAACAATGTCCTCCTCGCCTTCATTGAATAATTATTTACCCACAGAGTATCATTTATCAAACTGTTTAATCGTACGAGGGTTGCAGGCAGGCTGGAGCCTATCTCACATACGCACAGCTATTAATACTCACGCTCACACCTAGGGGTTATTTGGAGCAGCCAGTTAGCGCAGTGTGCATGTCTTTGGACTGTGGGAGGAAACCGGAAACTCACACAAGCACAGGGATAACATGCAAATTCCGCACAGAAACGCCTGTGCCGAGCTCAGGACTCGAACCCAGGACCTGCTTGGTGTGAGACAGACGTGCTAACCCACTGCGCTGCGTCTTTTGTAATAATAATAATAATAATAATAATAATAATAATAATACATGTGTTGTAAAAAGAACAATACAGTTACTTTTTTAAAAAATTCATTTGAAAAATGTCTGCACTCTGGTTTTGTTTAGTTCTGGGTCAGTTCTTTGGTTGTGTTGTGTTTTGTTCCGGGTTAAGGGGATTTCGGGTCAGCAGTAAAAGAGGAGGAGACAAACTTCCTTTTATAAGCGGTAAACAATAAGGGACTGTCAGAGGCTCTTCTAGCGCCTGTGTCCAAAAGAGAAAACATAGAGATCAACTCCACACACACACACACACACACACACACACACACACACACACACACACACTCAAGGACTTGTACTCCCACTCTCTCTGTCTCTTATTGTCTCCCTATTTATAGATTCATAAAATCGCTCTGACGTGAAATGTAATTCAATACTCTGCTCTCTGCGACTTTCTCACTCCGTGAGGGATCTCGAGCCACTTGCGGATGGCTTTAGACTTCAAAGCCAAACATTTGGCCAAAGACTTTTTTTCAGAACTCTTCAGAGAGACAGGGACACCCTGTTGCACTCGCACTGCGTCCTTGGGATGAAAATCCGTCTCAGTCAAGGCAGTGTTTAGCAGACGCATATGTGCGCATGTACTGTATAGTACACTCAACGGACAGACTAAACAGTGCCATGTGTCGCTCCAAATAACTGCCTTTATTAGCCATGATGGTGGAGCCATGGGCAAAAATGTGCCAATAGATTTTGACTCAATATTAAAATTATTAAACCTGTCAGAAATCTATTTATGTATTTATTACGAAGTGGGGCACGGTGGCGTAGTGGTTAGAATGTTCCCCTAGCAGCAAGAAAGCTCTGGGTTCGAGCTCTGGTGTTTTTATGTGGAGTTTGCATGTTATCCACATGCTTGCATGGGTTTCCTACAGGTATTCTGGTTTCCTCCTACAGTCCGCAGACACGCACATTAGGTCAATTGGCTGTTCCAAATTGCCCCTAGGTGCGAGTGTGAATGTGAATGATTGTGTGTGTGGGCCCTGAGATGAACTGGTGAGCTGTTTAAGGTGCACCCTGCATTCACCCAGAGATCGGCTCCAGCCTCCCCGTGACCCTAGATGAATGAATCTGTAATAAACATCATGTTCTAAGAATTCGAACGGTGTAGTATGTGATTTTTAAAGCTGATCTCTATAGCAAAAGCAGGTTAGAACAGGCAGAACCAACGGCGGGTCATGCGGATCATCAACACCTAACCCATCAGGACAAGTTGGCTGTCAATCATGTCACCTGGCAAATCAAAACTAGCACTCAGGACCATCACGGTGTGGCCGTGTCTTACTAGATTCCCGAGACAAAATAAATACAGGCTGCTGAGGAAATGTTTATAATGTTATAATGTAAGCGAGAACAGGAACTAGTTTGTTTAACTCACTCATTTGTTGAACTACTTAATCCTAGCACTAGGGTCTCAGTTGACACTGGGCGAAGGCGGGCTACACACTAAACAGCTTGCCAGACACACATACACATCCACACACACTCACATTCACACCTAGGGGCAATTTGGAATAGCCAATTAGCCTAATGTATAGTTGGAGTGCAGGAGGAAACCAGAGTACCCGAAGGAAACCCACGCAAGCACAAGAAGAACATGTGAGGCGCTGTGAGGCGAACGTGCTAACCATTGCGCCACCACGCTGCCCTAGTTTGTTTCATGTTACAATAAATATAGCAATAAATGGATAAAAAGGAAATTGTTGCTTAACTGAGATAAACCAAGTGGTTTCTTCCATAAATACCCGGATCAGTGGAATCAAACTTCGGCCATGGAATGCATTATTCCTTCACCTGTCATCTTCTAAGAACATCATCAAGTCTTATGAATGTAAATGACCTGTGCGAGACACCGTAGCCACTTCCTGGCACCGTGTATATGTGTGTGTGTGTGTGTGTTCTCACCATGCGCTGCTGGGCTGACACCAGGCTGTCCCAGTCGGATTCCGGTGGCACGCTGCTGCTGACAGGTGGCAGTTCCTCGCCGTGCATCTTGCCGTGCAGCAGGTTGTGTATTGGCAGCTGTGGCGCCGTTAGCGCCTCGGTGCCTTCGTCCTTCTCCCAAACCAGGCGCTCTTGGCCCATTCCGTCCTCACCGACGTCCGCACCCGAGGCAAACGGAGAGGTGGCTTGTTTGGAAGACATGATTCTGCTGAGACATGGAGAGGAGGAGAAAACGTCAGACGTCACAAGGGATTCCACATTTTCATCATTTTATATCAGAATCTGAGATAGATGCTTTTGTGGTTTCTTGAGATTCTCTTAAAAGTCCTTGAAATAAATACTGCTTTTTTTTTTTCAATTGTTTATTTAATGTAAACAGCCCAGGAATGTTTTAGGGCGTGTCTGATCCCTCCAATAACACTCTAAGCAGGTTATGTTGTAGAACAGGCTCTTATTACAACTTTGATGCTTCCAAGAGAAACGAAAGCTGGATTTACTTTCCTTCGTCCCTAATAATAATTCAACAAAATTGTTGAATTCCGAAAAGAAAAAATTCCGAAAAGAAAAAACCAAGGTTTAAATTACAGGAGACGCCTTAGCCTTGTCTTTCCCCTTGTTTGTTCGCATGAATCATGAGCTTGGTGAAGCAAAGTTAACTTCACATAACCAGGTAATTAACTGCTTTCAACTACTCGTCATGCTGGACGTAAAATTTCAACTGCACTGTTTTTCTCAGAATAGCTTCATTTTCATCCCTGACAAATGACCAAAGCTTTTACTCCCTCACTATTTTACTCCCACACAAATAAAATAACTCAAACTAACGAGCAACCGAAAGTCCCTGTTGCTCCTCATGCACCAGGTACGAGAGGAAAAAAAAGATTTTCGCGAGCGCTGCTTCTCTATGAGAGCTTTGAGCTCCACGACAATTAATACACAGCCGCACACACGCTGTTCTGTACAATGGGAGAAATTAATACGGAGGGTGCTAATCTAATTAAGCTCTTGGTATAAATAACTGTATCATAAGGCTTTCCTACTGATCTGAAGTGCTGAGAAGCAGCCAGCACGTGTTTACTCCTAATCCCCTTTTCCCTGCGTCTGCTCTGTGCGGTTTATCTATGCTGGATATCCAGCAATTAAACAGCACCTCAGGACTCTACATACACCGCTAACTATTAGCCAGGGGAGGGCTACACTGCACTATGAACTGAGCAAGACATGAAGAGTTAAAGTGGAAAATAAATAATTAAAGAAATGAAAACTATTGGTGGAGTTTGCACCAGAACCAAAGGGCATGGGAATTAGAGGTCAAGGTTCCCTCCACTGTGTACTAATGTCTTCTTTTTACCCGCTGGGAGATGAAACCAAGACAGGCTGGGTAATGAAGGCAGCCCAAGGTGCTTCCAGAACTTGATCTCCTAACTCTGCCAAGTTTTACAGCATGGAGTCCATCAGGGGGACGAAAACAAGTCAGACGAACACAGCGAAGTTAATCTGTTCCTGCGTCTGTCCATGTATACTTGTCTACCACATGCACCTCTTTTTATTGCCCATCTTCATTAATTTAACCCTGTCTACCACCATCTATCAATTATCTACCACCATCCTCCATCTATCTACTTGATGTCTACCCCAACTACCACCCATCTCCTCTCCTCACATTTAATGGGATCTATGTATGTCTTATATACCCCTATCTATCTTATCTTTAGGATACCTCCATCTATGACCTCTGCACCCCCTTTTTCACTCATCTAAGCACTTTCTACCCTATGTTCCTCTACATCTACCACTCATTTAACCATTTACTCATACTACCATTTGTCTACTCTGTGTATCTCAATTTCAACCATCTACGGGTAGTGTTATGAACATTTACCATCTGTGTATACCCATCTACTCTCATCTACTCCAGTCTGTGAACATTAACCAAAATCTACCCCTTCCCTTTATGCATCTATACCCATCTACCTCTATATACACCTGTCTTTCACTATCCATCCCTTTCTACACCCATCTACTCCAGTCTATGGCTAACTACCACCAACAACCCCTTCCCTACTTCCATCTACACCCATCTACCTCTATATACACGTCTTTCACCATCCATCCCTTGCGACACCCATCTACTCCAGTCTATGGCTAACAACCAACATCTACCCCTTCCTTTCATCCATCTATACCGATCTAACTCTATATACACCTGTCTATCACCATCCATCTCTTTCTACACCCATCTACTCCAGTCTATGGCTAAGTCTATAGCTAACTACTAACATCTACCCCTTCCCTATTTCCATCTACACCCATCTACCTCTATATACACCTGTTTATCACCATCCATCCCTTTCTACACCCATCTACTCCTGACTATGGCTAACCATCACCATCTACCCCTTTCCTACATCTATCAATACCCATCTACCTCTATATACACATGACTCTCTCCATCCATGCCTTTCTACACCCATCTACTCCAGTCTATGGATAATTACCACCATCTACCCCTTCCCTACTTTCATCTACACCTATCTACCTCTATGTACACCTGTCTCTCATGATCCATCCCTTTCTACACCCATCTACTCCAGTCTATGGCTAAGTCTATAGCTAACTACTAACATCTACCCCTTCCCTACTTCCATCTACACCCATCTACCTCTATATACACCTGTTTATCACCATCCATGCCTTTCTACACCCATCTACTCCAGTCTATGGATAATTACCACCATCTACCCCTTCCCTACTTTCATCT
>JAQMYF010000017.1:16077135-16079635 GCA_030014195.1 Neosilurus mollespiculum | reverse complement strand
TACTTCCTGCTTTTTAATCTCTGTCCACACATTCAGTGAGAGGACATAAGGAACATAAGGAACTTAAGTTGCTAACAGAGAGCTAACGATTAATCCCTGGTGCTGAGATGGCAACTTGGAAAATTCATCTTCACGTGTAATGCTAAATACGTGCACAGTCATGCAGGGCTATGCTAAATACGTATACAGTGATCAAATCATTCGGAACGGATCTCACCCCCAAAAGTTTTGCTTCAGCGCCCTCATTGGACTTCAGATACGTTCTCTGGCGTTCAGGAGACAAATGGAAAAAAAGTACGGTTCATGTGTGGCTTCCTCAGCACAGCGCCAACGAATGTGGCGACGTGAAAGCTCTCCTCGGTGCTCACTAACTTCAGCTCTACTGGTTCTTGGCCAGATAAATCATGTTGACTAACACGTACATCTTTAACTCTCTATTCTATTCCCTTTTTTTTTGTGTACCCACTTCTTTTCCTGGCAGACGCGTGCGTCAGTACAAGGTTTTCGAATGAAATCAGGGCTTAAATTGCTTCCTTTAGTAAAAGGGTTTTTTTAAAAAAAAAAAACCTCATGAGTGTGTGACTGGTTACGGTGTGTGTGCATCTGTGTGTGTTTGGGTGTGTGTGTGTGTGTGCGTGTATCTGTCCCTGGCTTCCGTCCATGACTCTGTTGTGGTTTTTCTCCACTGCAGTCATCCTGCGCCGTGTGGTTTTTCAGGACGCTCGTCCGAAACCAATATGAAATGATCAGGATAATCTCGGCTCTCCTCATCCCCCTCACACAGCTCGGGAACACAAAGAAGCTCTTTGTGTGTGTGTGTGTGTGTGTGTGTGTGTGTGTGTGTGTGCTAAAGACAGTCTGTGTAGACATAGATCACCATCGGCAAATCAATCAAAAGCATATTAAGCAAACACGTGTTCAGAGTCGGGGACATGCGGAAGAAGACTTGAGGGACCTGGAGGAGGAGGAGGAGGAGGAGGAGGAAGAGGAGGAGGAAGGAGGGGAACTTGAGTAAATTAACATCACTTCTGTTTGTGTGTTTATACAAGAGCACAGGGGACAAAAGATTTAATGCTACCTAAGTCTTGTAGGATCATCAACCTCCTCCTCAGATACAGATGTTTCAGATGAGCAAAAAAAAAAAAAAAATCACACTTTGTGCCAAGAAAGACGAAAGAATCAGGTTTCGATTAATTCCCCCCCTGGTAAAATATATAGATTTACTACACACCGTGCCTTTGTGCCTTGGTGCCTCTCAGGTGTTCTGTACAGTACTAGCACCAGTCTTTTCCACCTGGACGGTGCTGGCGTCAGTACAGAGCACATATTCTTACAGGTTTGTGAATCAAACGTTTACGTAACAGGTTATTTCCGTTAGGTATCACCTGGGTAACAAACATCATGGTGCACATCAAAGGCTGTCTGCATAGAGATTTATGATGTTGCATGCTTAATGGGAATGATGGAGAATTTCCTGCTGTAGTCCCTCCCATTAATAGCCTGAGACATCAGTGGTTCCAACCTGCAGGTCAGCAATTGTAGTGGCGTTCCAGAGGCAGGTTTTGGCTCTAGCGCCAGTCTTGCAATTAGGTGAAAAGTGTGGATCCGGTTCTAAATGAGGAACTGGCACTGGTTGGTGGAAAAGGGCTATAAGATGCCATTATATCAAAGACAGCACTAAAAACACGTTATGCAAAAAAGGTAAAACCATCAAGTCGTTCAGTTCAGAGTGCTCAAAATGTCCGCCATCATCTTCATCACCGCATCATCAAAACAGATGACGAATGACAAAGACAGCAGGATTTTCCAGCAGGTTTTAAATTGTTTACAAAGAAATGAGAAAAGGGTTGTATGTGTGTTGGCCCTGCGATGGCCTGGCGAGCTGTTCAGGGTGAGTCGGCTGAGAGGAGCGCCAGGCTCCCCGCGACTCTAATTGGGATTAAGTGGCTTAGAAAACGAATGAATGAATGATTGAAATGAGAAAAGCAAAAGTGAAGGAAACTGAGATTATTCCAACACTGATGACCCATGGCGTAAGGAGACGTTGATGACGGAGTCCGCTGCGAGTTTCCTGTTGCAGATTATTTGATTATTCTTTACACCTTTCCATCTTGTATTCTTTACATTTTGTCCGTAGACGAGGTTATTGGCGTAGGTGTGTAGCGTAATGTATTTCTTCACTTTCGGTTAAGGAAACACAAACACACATCAGAAAACAACAACTACAACAACAACCATAGTAATAATGTTAATAAAAAAAGAAAGTACTTCCTGTGAGGAGAATGATACATCAGAGGGAGTGAAACGCCGTGTCTGTAGTCTGGTTAGGCGTAAATACACAGAGCAAACAAGAGGGAAGGTAAATATCTACCGAAGGCCAGACAAATATTTGATAAGAGGATAGGGCCAGAGCCAGACGCAGACTCCGCCCCTTTTCCCGTCCCCTACGACCACCCTACCCTCCTCATCCCTTTATCCCTGTGCACTCCACCTCTCCGTC
>JAQMYF010000017.1:16059635-16072135 GCA_030014195.1 Neosilurus mollespiculum | reverse complement strand
GGTTCTCCAAGGGTTCACTGGATAGTTCAGGGTTCTTAGCTTTCTAAAAAGGAAAAACACTCTGTTCGAGGGTTCTACTGCAGGTTTCCGAAACCTGGTAGAAAGGTTACAGGAGCATCAATCAACACGAAACAAGATCAGTGAACATTCTTTAGAGAACTTGAATACTGGAGATGTTAACGACGGTTATTACCTCCGCCAAAAAGGTAATGTCTTACCCAGTTTGGGTTTTTCTTGGTTAGAAGGATTATGCACAAATTTATGCGCAGATTTCCATGAAATTTGGCCCAGAGGTGTGGCTTTGGACAAGGAGGATTCCATCAGATTTCAGAGATGATCTGGACCAAATTCTGGGTCAATTAATTTTTTTAAAGGATTCTTTAAAATTGTGAAACTTAATATTGTGTTATTACTGTAAGCCCAGCAGGAGGTGCTGTGTACTTTCAGTTACTGAGTTTTTTTTTTAGCTTGGCAGAGGTTTGTGCTCTCTAAGTGCTCTTGTTTCAATATTCAATCCTACACTGATACGGTAAGAGGCTTGCATCAAAGCCGATAATTCATGCTGTGAACTTTTACGCTATTTCAGTCGTTTGTATCGTTTTAAATTTCTACAATAGAAAGAGTTTTCTAACAGCTGGATCCATGTTTAATCTCCAGTAATCTACACTGTTGCTCCGTTTTCTTCTCTCCACCAATTTCACTTCATCAGATTATAGATCACTTCCATTCAAATTTTCCACGTGAGGAATCGGATGGAAATTTTCCCCATTTTTAAGGACAGACATCAGCATGACGTTCAGAAGGAAAAAAAAAAAAAGAAAAAAATCTGTCCCTGATCTCCAACACTCCACGCCCCGGTGTGCCGTTTCACCGATGGCCAGAAGATTAACTCGGAGATAAAGCTGACGATGAAGATGAATGTCTCCGTGTCGAGCGCTCTTCTTTACAGTCTCTCCCATCTGCTGAATCTCATACTTAGCGATAATTAGTGATGCCAGATTCATTAACCTGAGTTGCCGTTATAGCGGCCCGCACCATAAATTAGCTTAATGCGAGCGGACATATTCCGGTTGTGATAGAGGATATAAAAGGTGAAGAGAAGCACCAGAGGAACCAAGACTGTTCATCATGAACATACTGTCTGTGACATACAAAACGATAATGGATCTCGGGCAATTTGGACGTGAGCTGTGTTTTCTGATTCAGGAGGTCGTCCCGTCGAGCTTGACTTTGTTGAACATGAAAACACTTTGTTGAACAACCCCCCCCTCATTATACACAATTCTCAGTGTGTTATTTTATCAAACATGATACGATTATGTTTCTACGTTTGCCAGATAAAATGCTAAAACAACAAAGTTGCCAGACTCTGGAATAATATTAGCGGTGGACGCGTTAGCTGTTTGTGTTGGACGCAGCTGACAGAGAGACCGAGCGGGCGTACGTGCAGGCAAGTGAATCTGGTTATCAGTGCCAGATCAGGTGCCAGAAATGAAAGAAAAGGTGTCTTATCCTTCACTTTTTTCTTCTCGCTCTTTCCTTTCTCTGAGGGTTGGATCCTGTCCAAGCAGCACGATGGCCTGCGTCTCATTTGCGCATTTATTTTTCTTACAAATCTCTGGCATAAATCTCGTTTGTGTTTATTTAGAGTCAGTTAGGAACAAGTAGATTTTGGCCACGCGATACCTTTTTTTTTTTTTCATCCTGCCTGATGAAGTGTGAGACTCCCCCTTTTTTCTTCTCTTCCGTCTCCTTCCATACAAAATGACGGAGATTTCTGCATCAAGTTTTGTGTAAGTGCACCAGTTTAATTGAAAGCCCAAAACAAACCATGATTAATAAAGCAGAAATGGACTTGTACTGTCCTTGGATTGCACCATGACCTTGTCGTCTCTGTCTTCTGTTCCCCGGCGATCTTTCTCCCAGCTAAGAGCCTGTAAGGCCAGGATTCCACTTTGTTGTTAAAAAGGGTCTTGTCCCTTTCAGTGTTTTCTCTCTCTCTCTCTCTCTTTATTTTTTCAAGGCAAGGTGGTGGAGAAACACAAGTTCATTGTCCTCCTCACAGATGGACGCTGGAGTTACTAGGGCAACACGGCTAATCCTCGCTTTTTACCACCTTTCTTCATATTATTGGTGCATCAAGTGCCTACCTTTTAACTCGTAAGCAAGACGGGCTGAACGCTGATGCTGTCCTCCCTCTAATTAGCTACGATCTGTGTTTGCACGGACAGCATGATGAGCTAATCGTAAATTTGCAAAATAATGACGTACACCAAGCAAGTGATTCCTGAAAGAATAACAAGAATGAGGCCATTATGGAGCAGTGGACGTTTCCAATAGCACTCGGTCTATGCACCACAACAGAGAGCGTAATTGTCCCGGCGTTGTCCACACAATCAACAAGCTATTGTTGGAGACTTGAAAAATAAGAGGGGCAGAGAATGGCTGCCATCAGGACTGGACCGCTCCTCGGTTCTCAATTGTTCTGCAAGAGAAGATCCTTAATGGACTCCTGCGTTTCTTCTTTTTTCATTTTTGGAGGAGAACAAAAAAGGGAAAAAAAGTTTTTGTTTTCCAGATTCTTTTTCTTTCTTTTTTTTTTTTTTCCTTCTCAATAATCACTGAACCACATGAACCCTATAACCCTGTTATAAGCAAAAGTTTATTCCTAAAGGCTAAAAATTAAGAAGAAAAAAGATCTGAATAAACAATGCGAAAGAAAAAAACAAACAACAAGTAACTTTCGTCTTTTACCCTATTCAGACTGGAGTCGTTTTACGCAGGGAGGTGGGGAATGTAAATTCTGATTAAGAGGGTTTTCGGAGATTATAGTCACATCCAAATCAGTATGTCTGGAAAGATTATGGGTTTGATTCCCGGGTTCTCCCTGTGGGTCTCCTCTGGGTACTCCGATTTCCTCCCACTGCCCGAAACATTCACATTTAGCTAATTGTTTGTTCCAAATTGCCCCTAGGTGTGCGTGTGAGTCTGACTAGCTGTGTGTGTTGCCCTGCGATGTTCAGGCGAGCTGTTCAGGTTGTACCATACCTTCGCCTACTGTTTGCTGAGATAGGCTGCAGCCTCCTTGCGACTCTAGTAGGATTCAGCGGTTTAGCAAATGAGTGAGTGAGTAAAATAGAAACAACACTAAAAAGGGCATATCAGAAGAGTTACACCTCCAGGTAAAGCATACAGACACATCACAGTAACTTACTTATTGATAGTCACTGTGACTTACCGATAGTCAAGTACAACTCACATGGCCACGCCCCCAGTCATACGCACTTATAATGGGTGTGTGTAGTGTGTACAATATTTATTTATTTAGTTTAGTTTTTTTACAATTCAGGCATACACAGGCTAATAAGATGAAAAAAAAAAAGATACACCCATCTTCCCTATCCAATCAGGATCCTGCAGAACCATGAGTGAACACGGACATGTCCGGAAACCTAATCCCGTTGAATTAGAGCTTAGTTATTATTATATTTTAAAAGTTAAATAAAAATAAAAGCAGAAATGTTAATAAAAGGAATGGTTGTGTGTGTGTTGGCCCTGCGATGGCCTGGCGAGCTGTTCAGGGTGTACCCCGCCTTCGCCCAGAGTCGACTGAAATGGGCGCTTTTTTTTATTTTATTTTTTTTAATTCAAGACAGTTGGAGTGAGGGAACGAGAGAAAAGAGAAAGAATGTTAAGCCGGCCCTACCTTCAGCGGAGCTTCATTTATCTTCATCTTGTTAGACTAAATTAATTAACAATCTCACTGTTACACACTTTCTCCTTTCATTACATCAAATAATGACAGCAATGGAGGAGGAGGTCCCGTCCTGCGGGATTAGGATAGCGGCTGTTTCTCCTCC
Organism: Neosilurus mollespiculum; assembly: GCA_030014195.1. Taxonomy (NCBI): domain Eukaryota; kingdom Metazoa; phylum Chordata; class Actinopteri; order Siluriformes; family Plotosidae; genus Neosilurus; species Neosilurus mollespiculum. The sequence continues at coordinate 16,068,275 of JAQMYF010000017.1, read as the reverse complement.
CAAATGTGTGTGTGTGTGTGTGAGTACGTGTGTGTGTGTGTGTGTGTGTGTGTGTGCGTGTGTGCGTGTGTCCGCAGGGCTGATTATTTCCTTTATAGCACACCTATTGCAGCAGATAAATGATATATGCCACAGGGTTTATTTGCCAGAGTAGTTGCTAAGGAGAAATTCATCTGATGAGAATAAAAAACACTTCGTTGCTCTTCGAACACTTCATGGCCGTTAGTCAGAACTGCAGGGAACTTCAAAACAAATAGAGTGTTACTTTTACTTTGGAAAGAAAGCACAAAGATGGAGTTATGTCATGAATGTTTTCCTCATTCACTCCCCTTCGCTGAACCACTTAATCCTACTATTATAGTCATGGTGAAGCTGGGGCCTATCTCAGCCGACACTGGGCGAAGGAAGAGGACACCCTGAACATCCACCCAGACCATCGCAGGGCAACACACACAACTACTCAAACTCATATTCACACCTAGGGGCATAGAACATGCAAACTCCACACAGAAATGTTCTCGCCTAGCCGGGAACTCGAACCCCGGATCTTCTTGCTGTGAGGCCGTCGTGCTAATCACTACACCGGCGTGCCGCCCATAAATGTTTTCCTTTCTTTAGAATTCCATTTATGACATTCATTTCAGTTAATTATTTTAAAGAGAAAACATCTAGAGAAAACAGCAAAACTTTTAACAGCTCCAGCTGGTCACTCTTAAATAAAAAATAGATCAGGGAACGCCAAGCTCCAGGCGAGTATTCAATCAAAACCAAAAGGATTTTTTTTAGATCTTAGTCTGATTGCTACACCCAGACACTGTGTGATCTCTTTAAATCCCGGGAATAAATCTTTACAGAATTAAAAAGTAAATGACAAATGCATGAAAATGAACACAAATCCCTAACAATGCATGTTCTCCAAATAAAACTCCACTTCATACTGAGGCAAAGAACCAAAGGGGAAGATATAAAAGACAAAATGCAGATGAACTGATAAAACAATGACGAGTTCATTCAGTTATCCTGCTTCTATTCCAAAGTTTATATCCCGGAAAACACCGGGAGTGACGCAGGAATACACCCTGGATGAGACAGGACTACAGAGTCACTTCCCCACCTATTGGTGTGTTTTTGGGAAGATGGAGGAAACCAGAGAACCCTGAGGAAATCCATTAAACACTAACCCATGATAAACCTCTAAGCTATGATGGAGAGTAGTGTGGAGATAAAACAGCTTTATCTTTCCAGGTGTCAACAAGTCACCCTCAAAACAAGCGGTACATCTTCACTACAAACACTTGCTTGAATTCTTTTGTAAAATAAATTCATAAGCGTACCTATTAATCTATTTAAATGGTGTTCCTAAAATTTGATGCAATTCTTTTTATATAGACTTCTACAGCATGCTAAGCTTTCTTATTATTAACTTGGCTAACATTATGCATGAAATGACTGTGGTTACCGTTGCCATGGTAACGGTCACATTTTCAGTGACCGATTTCTTAACAGGCTACAAATAAATTGTTATGAAATGATAATGTAAGAGAAGAACCCGCTCCTGAAATCTCAGCTAAACGTTTAGCTAAGTTAGCTCACGTGAGGCTATTTAGGAAGACAGGACGTTTCCAGATTTGCATAATCATGAATATTCATGATTCCTGTCAGTCTGAATAAGGGTGAAGGTGTAAACATGTTCCTGGGTTGGTTTTTTCTGCTTATTACTAATATTTTGAAGTATCTATCTATCTCTCTATCTATCTATATATCTATCTGTCTGTCTGTCTGTCTGTCTGTCTATGAATATGAATATGAATAATTTAATTTTAATATAATTTAAACTAAAGTAAACAATTTATTTAAAATAATAATCTCGAATGCCTTTTATTAAATTGTAAAACATTCTTGAATATCATGTCACATTAATCATCAAATCATGTTTTTCTACATCTAAGTATATTTTAGAAAAGAGAGAGAGAGAGAGAGAGAGAAATATATGCTGTTAATTTAATCAAATAAATGACCTTTTGAAAAAGAAATCAAAGGGGATTCATTAGCTTTAGTAAAGTTTGGCTGACAACAGCTTTGAAAGGCAGACGCTGTCACTGCTCTTAATGAGAGATCGCTAATTAGGGCTGCTACTCGCAAATTCAAGACAGGGGGAAGGTGCTCGGTGCACAAACAGCCCGATGGCCTACACGCTCGCTCTCTTATTTACTTCCTCTGTGTAATGACAAGCACAAATTCTTAATTAGAATCACAGGAAGGTGGTGGTGGAGGTGGAGGAGGTGGAGGGCTGGCGGGAGGTAGGGTGGGGGTTTAGGGGTAAAAAAAAAAAAGTAGTAGCTGGTTTTGACTCTTGTGGTTGTTGCACAAACACACAACAGGAAGTGGTGAAAAAATAATAAAGAGAAGAAAAAAATCTCAGAGACGTGTGCATGCAGTAAAATGGAGCGAAACACGTCTTTCACTCTCGGACTGAAGGGAGGGGTGGGACACACGTGTGTTCAGCATGCACACTCACTCACATACACACACACACACACACACACACACACACTCCTGCTCAACAGCTAAAATGCTAAATGTTTCTAGTAAATGAAAAAACAGATGAGGTTTTATATTTGTTTGCTTGTTTGTTTGTTTGTTGTCTGTTTTTTTAACCAACAACCCCACCCCCCACCCCCACCCCCCGGGTGTAAAAACTAAAGCAACTGACCTCAGTAAAAAGCTGCTACGCAGAAAGCCCTCCATGTTCAGCATTTGGGTTCTGTGGCAGGAGAAATACACAGAGAGCCATTGTAACTTTTTAGCACAAAGAAATTGGCACACAACGACAAGACAAAAAAAAAAAAAAAGAGGAACGTCAAAAAGAAACGTCTTTTTTTTTTTTTAGATAAATCTTCCAGGAAAGAACAAAGCCCGTTTCCACAAACTGGATTCTGAAAAGCAGCCATTTGTCATTAGTGCGTATGGTTTTCCAGCCTCAAGCTGATGATATGTTATCGTATAGCGCCCGGTTCCCTCCCTGCCTTCCTCGCTAAACAGCAGAACAGCGGTGCTCCAGATGCCAACCATGTGTGACGAGGCCGCGGCGGCTTTTGTGCTTCTGGGAGCCCAACCGCAGGGGCCTACGCCACACCATCACTGTGCCAACACTGTGCCAACCAAAAAGCATCTCCGCCATCCAGGCATGCAGGAATATGGTCATGATGTCACCACACACACACACACAGAGCTCGCTCAGCAGCCTCTCACACCGCAAATGTACGAGCACGTGTTTGTAAATTGAACCCAGATGTTCTCCATTAGCCTCTGTTATTGCTCTTTATATATACATACATCAGTACACTGGAGCATAAATTTCTTTTGAGAACCCTAAACGGTTCTAGAGGATGTACAACTCTTCATACAGCAGTGTGTTTACCTTCTCATAAAGTTCCGAGCAGAACCTAAGATCAAATTTATTATTATTATTATTGTTATTATTATTATTGTTATTATTATTATTATTATTATTATTATTATTTTTATTATTATTACTGTTGTTATTGTTGTTGTTGTTGTTATGAATAAATGTTACAGATGATAATGCACTGCGTTCACACATTGAACTATTATAAAGAATTAAAATAAAATGTTATAAGCCTTAGATGAGTGACCATATTTTAAACATTTTTAGAAATGCAAATAAAAATAAAATATAATAAAGGCAAATTAATATAAATCTAGAACTAATTTTCTGTACTTTATTTTTAAAAAAATTATATATATATATATATATATTTTTTTTTTTTTATTTTTTTTTTTAATTAATATATTTACATAAAATGTCATATATAGATTTTTTATTGATGATCCTGAACAAAATAATCAGGTAATGAAAATCCATTTTATTTATTTATATATTTATGTACTCATAGTACATATATTTGTGTTTTTACACTGATTTTACTCATTTTACTCACTTGGTTTTCTTTAGTTACTTAATGATTTATCTTGGCAGTGCTATTAGTGTGAATGATGTCATGAAAAAAGAAAAAAAATCAACAGTGAAATCATTTCTTGCTCAGATCCACAGCTGGAAATGATGCATTTCAACAACAGCTCTCTTAATTTTTATGGAATTTTTTATTTATTTATTTATTTATTTATTTTTGCGTTAAATGCACTGCTGCGGCAGACGAATTCATCAAGCGCTGAAGCTAATTAGCGATTTGTCTCAGGTCGTTACACGGCGCTCTCTCTCACTGCCGCCTTCATCATAAATGAGACACATTGGAGCAGAGAGATGCCCAAACGCTGCACTTCTACCTAAATCCTTCAGGCTGAAGTGAGATGGGTGTAATTTAGTCCGTGTCTCTCCTCCACCCTTTTCCTCTCTCTCTCTCTCTCTCTCTCTCTCTCTCTCTCACTCTGTGGTGAGAGACAAAGTCTTCTGAGGGAATGGAAAGACTGAAAAAGGGATACAGTGTCTTTTACTTCACTGACAAATCCATGAGTCTGGCTTGAGACATTTCTCACAATCAGGTGTTCAAGAAATGAGTAGAAGAAGAAGAAAGAAAGGAAGAAGGGGATGGGCTAAAGAGGAAAGAGAGATTTTTGGGGTGCTATTGTGATGACACAGCGAGAAAACAACAGTCAAATCGCAACCTAACCAATCGAGCGTGTCTCCTTGTCACTTGAAGGCACACACACACACACACATACACACACGCACATCTCACACTTGCCTTTTAGTGGATAGAGCATAAATGTAAACTCACACAGACACACACTCTCTCTCAATCTCTCTCTCACACACACCACCTTATATTTTGTTTCAAGTTAATGCATGCTTTACATAACTGACCAAAATTCACACCACAACACTACTAAGTCTCTGATCATATGAATACATGTGGATTTCATATCGATGGAAGGAGTCTCCATTTCCAGAGCATTGCTTTGCTGTGTCTTTTTATAAAAATAAAGAGGATGCTAAAGGAACTCCAAGAACTTGTTTCCTGGATGTCCCAAATCTGAAATGTTTACAGAATATGACAGAGAGAGAGAAAGAGGGAGGGAGAGAGAAAGATTGCTGAGGTTAAAGCGGAATAAAGCACAACATCGATGATTCACTCAATTCTCTCAGAATCCTCAATCTTTTCTGCATTTCTTTACTAACTCTCTCTCTCTCTCTCTCTCTCTCTCTTTCTCTCTCTCTCTCCCTCTCTCTCTCTAGCTGCTGTGTTTCTTTAGCTTCTTCTCTGCCGAGAGCTATATTGTGGTAATGGAGAGGAGTAAGAGCACTGTGCACGGGGAGTTAGGTGCGGTTTTGGACGCTGAGCTGAGGAAAATGTGACTGAGCCACAGTGCATTTGCTCTTCTCCCAACATGTAAAAAAAAAATTAAAAAAGAAATAGAGAGAGCAAGAGAGAAGGGGGGGGGGGGGGGGTAGAGCAGCATGTCTTAAATTTAGAACAGGCCTCCTTTCAAGGGCAATGATTCGTTGAATGAGAAAAGAGAGGAGGATCAACATCAGCGTTAAAAGACGAACGCCGCTCTTTGCCTCTCTCTCTCTCTCTCTCTCTCTCTCTCTCTCTCTTCTCTTTTTTTACTTTTTTCTTCCTCATCGCGAATCTGCCAAGAGACGCCCGTGTCCAAAAGCCGAGGCTCCCGCCATCTGTAGCAAATGTGGTCCATTAAAGCAATACCATATGGACGACAAGCTTTCACTATTAACACGGCTTCTGGATGCTCTGCCATCTTCCCAACACACACACACACACACACACACACACACACGCACAGACACACAGTACGCTCTCATATTTTAAAACTTTGGGACGAACTCATGCAGGGTGTGTGGGCTTGAGCGCTGAAGCCAGTGATTCTGTCATTTTATGAAGCTTTGCCTACAGCTTCCATGGAGAGATGCTCTTCATTCAACACTCAATAGATGTTCGATGGCCACCAGAGATAAAAACGAAATTAATTAATTAAAAAAAACCCTCTTGGCACTATGAATCTCCCCCTGCTTTTAATATAACAAGGAGGGGAAGTGAGGTTTAAAAATGGCAGTGAGTCAAATCAGGCGCATCAGATCTTCCACCATGATGATGACTGGTTTCTGCAAGATGCTGGAGAAACCAAAGGGTGTGGAGATTGTGGTGAGGAGATGGTGGATCATATGCAGACTTAGCCCACGCCCCCTCAATGAGAGCGAGAAAGAAAGAGAGAGGAAGAGAGAAAGGGAAATGTGAAAGCATCCATCGGCATGTTATATAAAGACTCTTCTCTTCTCAGTGAAGTGACCGCAAATGTTCTCCTACGCAAAGACATACACTCACTTACACAAGGTGGGAACTTACACACACCGCAAATCAATTACCCATCTGTGGTACGTCTCCCAGAACCATAAAGCCTCATGGTATTCCTGTTTGTTTACTTTCTGCGCCATCACTGGCTGCGTACACCGACAATGTTTATAATTAAACTGACAAAAAAAAAGTTTCACAACTGCCCATTCACTCCTAGATACCTCAAATGCTACAGTACACAAATACTAATCAGAACACACACACTCCTTCACACACACACAAGGCCTCATCTGTCCGTTTTTCCGTAAGGTCTGCACGCAAACCAAAAGTAACCGGCACAATGCTGATTTTTCTTCATTAAAGAATGACATGTCATTGACGACATATTTACATTTAGCCACACTCACAAAACTCCATAGAAGCCGAAGCTGACACGGACCATAAAATAACCAGAATGCTAAATCTTCAAGTAATGATGTTCAGCCACTGTGGTGCCTTCTCAGCTATCTCATCGAAGCACACAGCAGTCCTGATTGTATTATTTGTTTAAAGGGTGCCAGAACTTTTGTCCTGGTTGAACAGCTAGTTGCATTTGTCTGATTTGCTTTCATTCAAGCCATTTTCTTTCAAGAAACGGTTATTAAACTGGTGAGTGATAAACGTCTTGTATGATTTAAAGCTGACCAATCTTAAAAATGCATTGGGAATACATTTACATATTAGTTCCCATTATATGAAAAAAAAAAAAAAAAAAAGAAGAAGAAAGAAAGACCTGTACTGAGCTGTGATTGGTCAGAAATGCTCACTGAACACAACAGAATTAACATACTGCAGTAATCAGTGATATAAATATTGATTGTAATGATAATACTAGGATACATTGAGGAAGCCGTAGCCTAACGGTTAGAAAAGCGGCTTTGGGACCGAAAGGTCGCTGGTTCGCAGGAAACCAGCAGGAAAAATGTGTGGTGATGGGGTGAGTGAGCTGCACCTTCCCTTCCTCCACCTTCATGGCTGAAAAGCCCTTGAGCAAGGCACCTAACCCCCAACTGCTCTCCAGGCGACCCCAATGTGTGGCAGCCCACTGCTCCGTGTGTGTGTGTGTGTGTGTGTGTGTGTGTGTGTGTGTGTGTGTGTGTGTGTGTGTGTGTGTTTGTACTTTGGATGGGTTAAATGCAGAGGCAATCATTTCCCTTGTGGGATTAATACAGTATAGCAAAGAAAAAAAAAACATCATTATGCACTGTTCTCTTTTCTTATGCTTCCAATGACCTGCAATGCTACTCATATTACATTATTTTTATTTAGATGTGTGGAATTATTGTCCATTTATCTTACAGCTTAAGTGATTTCCAGGCTCAAAGCCACAGCATTTGCTCTGACACTGTGCCTCCCAGGCGCATACCTGTGGGTGTTTTCATTTCACACGATTAATTAATCAATGGCTGCAATGGAGGAAGTCTCGTGGAGAGAGATTGATGGGGAAATGCAGGAGGATAATCAGTTCTGACAAGAATACACACACACACACACACACACACACACACACACACACACACACAACTAGACTAGATTACATTTAGCAACCAAAAGCAGGTCCACAAAAAATAAAGAGATGCATTCTTGTACACTGTAGTTGTTACACTGTAAAGACACTGTGTAAGAATGCATAACATATTATTTAACATTGCACCATGTATTCATCGACAGGGTATCAAATGTGCTACGGGCTCAGGACTCGAACCCAGGACCTTCTTGCTGTGAGGTGCATATGATAACCACTACACCAGCTTGCTGCCTAACAAAATTATTGGGACAGTATTTTAAAATAGTGCATTACTTTGAAAAAAAAAAAAACAAAAAAAAAAAAACGAGTAGGATGTAACCAAATGTAACAAAAGATGTAGTACTCTCTAACAGTGTAACTAAACACAGTACTGTCTAACAATGTAACAAAATACATTGTGTTCTCTAAGAATGTAACAAAAGATGTTGTGCTGTATAACAATGTAACAAAATGTGTACTGTGTAGCAGTGGAACTAAAAATTGCAGTACTCTGTAACAATGCATCTAAAAATTACCGTACTCTGTAACAATGTAACTAAAGATACAGTACTCTGTAACAATGCATCTAAAAATTACCGTACTCTGTAACAATGTAACTAAAGATACAGTACTCTGTAACAATGCAACTAAAAATTACCGTACTCTGTAACAATGTAACTAAAGATACAGTACTCTGTAACAATGCAACTAAAAATTACCGTACTCTGTAACAATGTAACTAAAGATACAGTACTCTGTAACAATGCAACTAAAAATTACCGTACTCTGTAACAATGT
>JAQMYF010000017.1:15986599-16018959 GCA_030014195.1 Neosilurus mollespiculum | reverse complement strand
GTGTGTGTGTGTGTGTGTGTGTGTGTGTGTGTGTGTGTGTGAGAGAGAGAGAGAGAGAGAGAGAGAGAGAGAGAAATAAAAGAATGCATATCATAAAAGTATCAGAAATCATTCTAACAGAAAAACAAGCACGCGCACTCTTCTAGGTTACAGAGTGCGAGTTATTGGAAACGTCATTACATCATTTACATATTCACTGTTTTCAGAGAAAAAAGTCCTTGGAATAAAATAATCCCTCTTATAACTTAATCTGCTTACTTTCAGTCGTCTGTTTCGTTTTGTCGATTGGCGTTTTGAATTTTTTTGTTGGTGGCTGTAATTTTTTAAGACCGACACCCCACTCTAAATGTAGTCGTGCGTGTCCAAAGCTGTGTGTGCATTGTCTCTAAATGGATGAACACTTCATTGTAATTTATGACTTATGCATTCTTCTGAGGTCAATTCTCCTGACCCCGGAGGGAAAGTGAAGCCAAGAAGAATTTCCACGCTTTAAAAAAAAAAAACAAAAAAAAACTGACCTCTCTCTCTCTCTCTCTCTCTCTTTCTCTCTCTCTCAGATAGTCTTAAGGACTTTAACGCACCATGTTTATTAGGCTATTATTTATGGTGAATATTATTATGAACATTTTTCGGCTCAGAAGCATTAAGGGAGGTATAAAGAGAGGTGGAATCTGAAGTGCGCTCTGTGCGCCACTGATAATGAAGAGTACCGCTCTGTGGACGAAAAGTGAAATTGCTCCCTGAGCTGGGGCAGTTATCTGCCATCCGGACAAATTACGAGATCTCGGATTAGCACAAACAATGGTTAAACATTTGACATGCTTTAAACTGCTCCGTCTGTTCTGATCATGGAAAGCGCCTGGGTTTTGTCGTATCCTTTACTGGATGCGCGCAAGTCAGCTTTAAAACCGGACACTTGTCAGTCTAGCACCCGGGCAGGGGCAAGGTGAAACTTCAACACGCTTCAGATTATTGTTCTTTAGCTGTTCATGAACTTAAAAAGCACTTCAGAGCTCATTTACAAGTGAAACCGAAGTCGTTCTGGCACCGGGGAACCGGAGCGCCGTGTACAAGTTCAGCGCGGCTGTCAACTCGACCGCCACCGCGATAAACAACATCCCAAGAACAACAAGCAAACAAGACACCCCTAATGCAAAGCACACACTTCAAATCCCCTGTCGCGGTCTTGTGTCATGTCCTAGCACTGATAATAATGACAGTCCAGGCGCACGAGGTGGTTTTACAGGATGGAAAAGGCGCAAAAACGCGCGATGCGAAGCGCGTTTAACTGGTTAGACTGAAGAAAGTGGAGGAAGAAAAAGTTTACCTCGAAGTGAACCACGCGGGTTAAACCTCAGCCTCGTTGTCCCACGATCGTATCCCGGTTCAGTTCAAAACAAAACGTATGAAATAGAGACGGGAGGGGGGGGGGGCTCAGTCTCACCGGAAAAAAAAGAAAGAAAGAAAAGAAAACAAAACAAAACAGCAACTAAAAGTAGAAAACAGAGCGCGGCGGGGATACGGACTTAAAACTGTCAAGACACAAATGCTACGAGCTGCTGCGAAATTGTCCCCGCTGGTGTGCAGAACAGAAACCAAGGACAGAGGAAGAAGGAGAACAAGAAGAAGACGGCGGAGAGCTGCTGTCAATCTTGGCAATCAATGTGCGCGGCCATGTCGCAAGCATTCAAAGCATTTCCCGTCGTGCAACATCAGAAAGTGAGTGGCCAGGGGCATTGATGTGAGCAAGGCAAAAGAGGCAGGGCTCCCCCTCCCAGACGAGAGAGAGAGAGAGAGAGAGAGAGAGAGAGAGAGAGAGAGAGAGAGAATAGGAGTAGTCTTCAGCAGGGAGGGGTGAAGGAACAGCGATTGTGGCCTCTCCACAAAAAAAAAAGAAATAATCAAGAGCGCACATGATGCATTAACTAAATCAATGAATGCATGTTCAAGTCTAAGGATTAAAGCCTCGTGGCTTCATATGGATAATGTGAAGTACCTTCCAAGCAAGAGTGGAGACTGGAGACACGTCTTAGACTTGAGACAACATGAAGAACTCTGTAAAGAACCTTTTCTTTTTAAAGAATTAGAAAGCCAAGTCGTACAGCTACAGCTTTTTTTTTTCTTAAAGGGAATTGCTTTTAATAATACACTGATAAGAAATACGCACCGTTAGGAGTTAACTACGGCATTGCAGCTTTATATAATGCCTCATTAACTGCATGTTACAGAAGTGGGTAAAGCTTTTGTATATTTTCTTTATTTCTTTTATTAGTATTTTGCTTGTTAAGTGAGCATGTTGGGCTTCAGGTGGAACCCGACATTTGCTCTTTTTGACTTGACTTGGGTTGCTGGAGGCTTTAACCTACTGCATTGATGGACTGAATGATTCCTCTCTCTCTCTCTCTCTCTCTCTCTCTCTCTCTCACACACACACACACACACACACACACACACACACACACACACACACCTGAGTTAAGGTGAAAAAATGGTCAAGTTTAAAATGAGACATTTTAAAGGTTTGTCTTTGGTGTTTACATGAGCCACGGTTTAGAAAATGCTTCTTGCATCTCCATTGTAATAATTTGCAGTGATTTTTATACCAGGAGTGAAATTGGTGGGAAAATGCAAAACATCACGTCAATTATTTGATGAATTAATTAACATGCCACCAACTTTTAATATAAAACCCCAACTCGTCAGCTCAAGTAACAATATGACATTGTGCCCAAGCAACCCTGAACACATTCATGAAACCTCTGTGCAGTAAACTTTAATGCATATAAGCTTATGTTCATTTAAAGAATTGAATATATTCCATTTCCTGCGTGACACTGAGCCAGATTTCGTTTCTGTAATCGGCTGTAATAATGAGAATCTGAATCAACATCAGATTTATTTGGCGGATTTGTAGTTGGTGATTTTTTTTTATATGGTGGATATTATATTTAGCAATGCAAAACTTTTAATCTGAAGTCAAATTTCATCCTATAACCAGGGGCACATTGTAATAAATAAATAAATAAAAAACATGGATTGTAATAAAAGCATCATCTTTTAGCTTCAGGTTTAGTAAAGTCTTCTGTTCGGTGTTCTGTTCTCCAGTGCAAAACAAAACCTCGGCAGAAATTTATTCCAAATGCACAGAATGGAGTGTATAAGGATAAATAACTATTTATACCACCAAGGTGAAATCAATAACAGGCCGTCAATCATTTGGGTCATGGAAGCCCTTGTGGACAATACTGTCAATTCCAGAGTGTGTATCAGGTTAAAAAAAAAAAAAAAAAGAAAGAAATAAAGAAACAAATTTAAAAAAGAGTGGAAAAATACATCTCTCAGATGAAATCTAGATTTTGTGTACACACCTGACTTTTTTTTTTTTAACTAATGAAGTAAAATTAAGTAATATTAAAATAAATTCCTTTAGAATATAAAAGATAATGTAGAATAGAAAATGGTACTTACAATTACAGGGACAGATGCAGAAGAAAATGACGTTTGTTAACAGAAGAGTCACACAGGGCTATAGAGAGAGGGGAAAGAAAAAGAGGGAGAGAGGGAGGAGGGAGAGAGAGAGAGAGAGAGGTTGTACAACATCTCTTCACATCTACTCTCCGGCTCTTGTCTTTCATTTTTCCCATTTTCACATTCCCTTTGTTCCTGAGAGGAAAAAAGAAAAGGGGAAAAAATTTATATCCATGCGTCACATCTTCGTCCCCCAGATTCTATCAGCAGAGAAAAAGAGAAGATTAATTATTCACACAGAGCACTGACTTCAAGGCAGCAGTGATTTTCTTTTTTCTGCTAAAAGTTTTCTTCATTTGCAATAGAGATGGAGCACAAAATCACTTAACACATGGTCTTTTTTTCCACTTATTAACCTATTCCATAAGCATTAGGATAACTTTCACATACTGGATCCTCATGTCAGAAGTCAAAGTTGACATAAAAATCTTATGTGACATAAACTTTATCTTAGATTTAAAAAAGCCTTTCTTTTTTTTAAGTAGAATTTTAAAAGATAAGAACATAATGCTATCCCAAGAACCATCGCAGCAGGGCTCATCAGCTCTTTTTGATTCCAAAGGATTGTTTAGAGTATAGTACTATTTTAGAGTATAGTATACTAACCACTATGGTAGTGTGGTAGTATAGTAGTATGCATTAGCTTGGTATTAATATTTAATAATCACCGTGAGTGCTGAATGCATCAATAGGCATATATTTTGTTTGTAATGTGACTCTTTATGATTATTATACTGGTAATAATAAAAATAAATGTAAAAATATATTATGGACCTGTTTTTCATTACCCAGAAGAGAATCATAGCCTCCAAAGCACAAGCAATGTTAAATATAATTATCAATCATCGCTGGTGACATTGGGCTTCTAAAAAGATCACAAGATTAAAATAAGGTTTTTAAAGAAATGCACTAGCGATTAAAAATCCTTTTCCCTCCTTACTTCAGGTATCGTTACAGGAATCGATCTATGGGACTCAAACGCCACCTCTGGGTCAATCCCGGAACTGCACTATTTTTTTTTTTTTTAAATCATGTGTAATGGTTTTTGCATGTAATACTTTCTAAGACACATTTTTATTAGTGTCAATATTGATGCTTTTGTGATAAATAAAATTCAATCTCATTATTCATAAGCACAAATATGTATTTAGTTTGGATTTAAAACTGCAGTGTGTGATGGAAGTTCCTAATTCACAGATGATCAAATAATCAAACATCCTTGTCATAAAATGTAGAAATTTGAGTTGTTGTTGTTTCTGTTGTTGTTGGAGGTGGTGGTGGGCATCTGGGCAAACCCTTGGATGTTCTTTGTAAAACTGTACAGAATTGCTATGATAACATTTTGGACACAGAAAAATAATAATCCAATAAAATCTGAAAGAAGCATTCACCACCATTTATTTTATTTTTATTTTTTTGTACCAAGAGATCTTTGACTTTTTCTTTCAAGGTTCATTGGACTAATGAACAGTTTTCAGGGTTCTCGCACTTGTTTCTCGGGTGGAATTCACTGTCTCTTGTCAGACAGATTACCAAGTAGACCACTTTTAGGAAGCTAAAGACCCTCAGTTATCCAAGGAACCTTCAAACAAGCCCAGAACAACTACAAAGATAGCTACGTAAATGACTGGGAGAATAAGATCATTTTTTTTTTTTAATTTGAGAACCCTTGGAGTTTTCCTGTTGTCGCTCTCACAGAATGTTTTTTGGTGAACACAACAACAGAGCACCCTAACAAAAGGGTTGCAAGATGAAGCACTTTGGACAGCTAATGACACTAAGGTATACTGTGTTGAAGCATACATGGTGTTGAAGCACGCAGAAGGGTTCCTTGTCAGAATGGGTTCCATGAAGACCACATTTAAGAAGCCAGGAACGCTTAATTATTCAAGGAACTCTCAAAGAACTGTAGAAGAACCACCAGGAGAGCTAAATGTTAAACACTCTACAGGTTCTAGGTAGACCGGGAAAATGAATGTACAATCATTTACCATTTGTACTGCTAACATGTGATTCAAGTACTGATTTTTTTATGTACTTATTTTTTTTTTTAAGATTGTTCTTCAAGTACGCTTTAAGTGTTCATTGGATAATTAAGATTCCTGGTTTTGAGAAACAGGGTAGGGTTTTTTGTTCATCTGTCAAATTAAATTATCCATTAAATTATCCTTACATACAGTATAATAGTGTGTTAAACTTTTCAAAAGCATTTATTACCAATAATATAATCCACCTTACAAATTTACAGACCTTTTCAAAAACCATGAAGAACAATTATTTTCGAGTACCATTATATATAAAAGTGAAATACTTAAATATGATATTTTATTAGTCAGAGATCAAACATGTTTGCTAAGTAAAAGTTGAAATACTGCTTTAGTGTATATGTATTAAACAGAAATACTTACAATATAATAGGCCTCTACTTGGCTTAGTGATAATTGCAGCAAATGTACTTGAGCCAACCGAACACAACTCGCTTCAGGCACAATCGAATAAATTCATAACTGTCAAAAAGTAATTTGTGAATAGCCTTGAGCAGCTGAAGAGTCCAAAATCCAAAGCAGCAGAAATCAGAAATGAGAGAGAGAGAGAGAGAGAGAGAGAGAGAGAGAAATAATAAACACATTATAAGGCACCCTTTACTCCATGTCTTACTGCTAAATAAATGCACAGATGTTTCTGTTTCATTCATAATGTTTTTGGGGACTCCACTGCTCCTATATAGACGTGTCCTATCTTTTAAATAATTTTAAAAAACAGGGGGTCATTACTGGTCTTTTAAGGTAGTAATTAAGGGCTTCTATGGCACTGAGGCAGAGGGTTTAAAGCCTGCAGGCCTGGTCTGGAAGAATGTTCCCATACAGCTTGTTAGAGAACGAGGCAGCACGCATCTCATTAGCATATCGTGAAATGCTTTGAAACGGTGCGAAATGCAAAAGCCGGCTCTATTAATATTTCAGAGGGGCCTGCATAAAAATCAACATTTTTGTTATATTAAATTAACACATGTTCCTCTCGCATTCTGCATGTTTAATTAGGGCGAGCTCTTGTGTCAAAAGGAATAGGAAGAGTGCTGTATGATTTGTTGTGATTACTCGGGAACAGTGAAGAACCCTTCACAAATATATTTGTCTGCTACTCGCAAAAAAAAAGCCTTGTATGGACTTTGCACAGGAAAAGCTCGATTGCACAGATGGTGATAGCTGCGAGGGAACAGAGAACATTGCTGTGTATACAAGCAACACAGAACATATACACACTGTGTGTAATTAATGGTATAACATTAGAACATTCACAAGTCTTTGGTTCTCCTTCAGGAAAACCTCTTAAATGTTTTTTGGACAGGTTATTAAAACAACGTAAAGGTTTTCCTAGCAAAATGTGGAGCAGTACAACCCACTGATCCCACTTGAGGAACCCTGTTTCTTTAAGAAAGCTCCAGGTTACCAAGAAACTTCCAAGCAATTTGAAATTCATTACAGTCCACAGACAACCAAGGGATTTTAGTTTAAGGATCTTCAGTTGAGCCTCTGGGGAAAACGTCTTTGTATTAATCTACAATAAATAGGGTTCCATGTTGGAAACGCTTCCAAGCAGACCAGTTTTAGAAAGCTAAGGATCTTTACTTATTCAAGAAACCCTTAAAGAACATCAGCATGGTTAAATCTTAAACTCCTGATGAAAACGTAAAACAATGAGCAATGATTTGGAGTTTGTATCACACACTTAATACTGTACATATAAAAACTGCTAAAAAGGAGACACAAAAGGAAGTCTTCTTACTGATAACAGTTGTCGAACCATGCTGGAGGGTAAAATTTGCTAATTATTAAAAAAAACCTTAAAGAACCTGTCAAGGTCCATTTTTGAAAAGTGTAGCAAGAAGCAAGTAGCTAAATAATAAATATCTGACTGCTTCTAGGCAGAACAGGGGCGTAAAGTTTAGCATGTCTGCCGCACAGCATAAAGGTTCAAGTTCTGGGCTCAGCGGGGATGGGGGGGGGGTGTCTCTGTGTGGGGTTCACATGTTCTCCCCGTTCCTTTGTGGGTTTCCTCCCACAGTCCAAAGACATGCACATTAGGCTAACTGGCTGTTACAAATTGCTCCTAGGTGTGTGTGTGTGTGTGTGTGTGTGTGTGTGTGTGTGTGTGTGTTTCACTGTGATGGTCTGGCAAGGGTGTACCTCACTTTCACCCAGTGTCGGCTGAGATAGGCTCCAGCCTCTCCGCAACCATAATAGAATTGAATGATTTGGCAAATGAGTGAGCGGGTGAGTGACAGGTTCTAAAAGTCTAGGTTCTAGACTATTAGAGAAAACGTTCATTAGTTCACTGTGCAATTAGGCACACGGATTCATTAGAGTATTTAGTTTTTGCTTTTCAACATGTAGAACTCTTGGGGGTCCTTCAGTTGATCTTATAGAGAATCTCAAAATGCTCTTTGTGAGCCCTGCAAGTTATACAAGGAAGGGATTCAATATAAGAAACACAGACGGAATATAGAACCAATTTAGGTGGCTAAGAACTCTTAAGGCTCCCTTAAAGAACCTAAAGAAACTTTCTGAGGTAACCACAGGAAAAGTAAGCAAAATATAATAATTATAAATAAGCAATCATTTGGAGTTTGTATATGCACAATTACCCCACTAATACTGTACATAAACTCTCAGAACCAAGGGTTCTTCAAGGGTTCTTATTGGGTTTGTTTGAATATTTTTCAATTAGAACCATACTAGAAGCTAAGATCTATTAATTATCCATAAAACATGCACACCCTCTTGTATTGGACTGTAAGTTTCTTCCACCATGCAGCCTGGATAATGTAGAAAATAGTACTGGTTTAACTTACGTTATCTTCTATAATATATGACGTGACCAAATTAGAAAAAAAACAAACAAAGAAAACTCATCATTTAAAGGATTTAAGAGATGCCTGGGGTTTGACCTTTAAAGTAACTGTCGAATTCGAAAATCCATACACAGTAGTGCGCAGTGAAGATTATACACCACCACTTTTGTCTAAAAGGGCTCCTAATAAAAAGAAGTAAAAAATTATTTCTGTAAATTTTTTTGTTGAAAATGTATTGAACAATGCTATTGTAGGCAACGAGAACCAAATAAATAATTCCGACAAGTACATTGAGGTAAAAGTATGGCTAATAAACAAAAACACTGAAAATAACAATTTTTCAAAAAAATTTAAAGTTGAAATTGAATTTTTATTTTTTTTTAACTTTTGCATAGCATGAATAAACTTCAAACCATATGGAATGGTTTATCGAGTAAAGAAATTACAAAATTTATAAACCTGATGCCTGAATAGTTAAATGCTGTAATCAAAGTAAAGGGTGTTAACACAAAATATTGACTTTTTTTCTCAAAAAAATAACTGTAATTTTTGTTATTACTATATATTGTTGTTTGTTTATTTATTCTCATCAATATGATCCAATATTACATGAAATAAATACTTGAATAGTACTTGGTTTCTGATTTATCTTGATTTTGTTATGTGTACAATCATCACTGCACACTACTGTATTTTTTTTAATTATTATTATTTCTTCGCTCGCTAAACCATATGGTGTGAAGTTCATTCATGCTATGTAAAAGTCAAAAAAGAAAAAAGAAAATTTGCGACACCTTTCAATTTTTCTGAAAAATTGGTATTTTCAGTGTTTTGTTTATTAGCCATGCTTTTACCTCAATATACTTGTTGATTTTTTTTGGTTCTCGTTGCCTACAATAGCATTGTTCAATACATTTTCACAAAAAAATTATAGAGAAGTAATTTTTTACTTCTTTTTATTAGGAGCCCTAAAGTGGTGGTGTATAATCTTCACTGCACACTACTGTATGGTTTCCTGTTAGTGTTCCATAGCATTGACATGTTAGAAGCACTTTACCTTTGACCTTGACATTTCAAAAGCGTTCAAAAAAAACAAACAGAAAGACAAACATTATAACACCTCCATGAAAACTCACAAACTATTCTGAGAATTTATCTTATTATTGAAAATGTGGATGTTTCTGTACACTTGAAGGTCTGAAAGTCTTTGTTAACCTTGTTTTATGTTACTACAGAGTTAGCAGTAACAATGGCTTTTATTCACAGTTTTAATTCTTTAACATCACAATAGCCCTCTTTTGTATTTAATCCCACTCTCTTAATTAATACTGTTTTCCTTTTCCTTCCTGGATATTATCCTCCAGGAGCTACAAAGCATAGCTCACACAGATGAATAAAGCTACCTTGAAATTCGACCCAAAAGAAAAGGTGGCTTTAGTAAGTGTCTAAGGAAATAATGCACTCAGTATGCATGAGAAAGACATTCTTTTTGACAGTCATGTTTTCCCCTACTGTCACCTCTGCATGTAAGCCTTGATGCGGTTCTTCCAGGGGTTCAGACAGAGCTTCTCAATTCTTTTCAGCATTTCTAACATTGCTCATAAAAAGGGGTGAAAATGACAAACTGCAAGCTATTATGTGGCAGGAAGAAGAAAAAAAAAAACAGGACAAGAATGTCAGTGGTTGGAAAAAGCAATTCATTAAGAGATCCTGAGACTTTTGAAACATTTTAATTATAAAGATAAGGACAACTTGGGAGAGACACGTGTGAGGCATGTTTTATTATTTTTTGTAATAAAATAACAGTAGTGAAAAGTAGCAAGCTATTTGAAACTGAATGACCCAGAACATGAGCATTAATCTGCATTTGCATTCGGTGGCAAACTGTAAAAAACCAGCACAGATGTCTGCTGTATAGTAGGAGGAATGTGAGCTTTCTCTGATAAAACATTCAACTCCCCTGAATCAAGTCTGAACTGGAGGATATAACAGCGATCTCTCTTTAATAAATAGCAAAGCATTTACAAAGTGTTAAATACTGTACGCATATGTGTGTGTGTGTGTGTGTGTGTATACCGATTATCCATCAGAGTCATCAGGGCCTTTTAGCCAAAAGTGGTGGGGTAAAATCTTCACTACACACTACTGTACTTCCATTCACAGACTAAAAAAAAAATGTCCAAAATGTTAATAGATATGAATCTCTCTCTCTTTTTAACTTGTTTTATGTAAAGCAATATCAGGCAGATATTCAGTACAGCAGCACTCACACTTGTGCGGTATTGTCTGAATGAAATTTAAAGTAAATCATTAGTTGAACACATTGTGAGTGTTTGTGAAGTCGATGATATAAAAAACATTAACCCCGTGACTCATTTACTAAAGAGCAAAATGCAGTAAAGAAACTGGTGAAAATTAAATTGTTGCCTGAGATTTTTCTTTATTTTTTTAAATAACAGAAATGACTCTACAGTTGTGGAAGTATGCAGCCAACATGCAAAAATTTGCACATTAAAGTGCACACTTGGTTTCAAATGCTATATAAGATTGTTTGTGTTTAAATTGGCAAGACTGGTGACTTCCCTCAAAATTTCTTACCTTGCATGACATACATGTCACTGTTTTACTGCTGGGATTCTACAAAATGAAATATTTCCAATATTGCAGACATTGTGCTACCTGTTGCTAGCCTCTCACAGCTCATTTATTCTGCGCTGCTGTAAACAGAACCTGGCGAAATCAGTGCTTTTTCTAAAGCACAGAAACAGAGCTGATTTCCAGGATTGAACCACTTTTTATCATGTGGTAGGAGATTGGCATATAGACTTGGTTACTCTCCAATACCAATCCGGCATTTTTTGCTGCTATCAGAGACACTCTAGTCTAGTCATACAGTGACAGCAACAGCTGCCAATTTAAGATGTACTCACCAGAGTTATAGTTTTGAAATTGTAATTAAGTTTTTTTTTTTTTTACTTGACCTCATTTGAAGTTGTTGTTGTTTTTTACTTCAGTGTAGTTTGTTAGTTTTTAAGTTTAGTTTTATTTTAAGCCATTGACTCATTAAAGTTCAGTTTTTATTTTGTTTTAGTTTTAACTTTACTGCATATTACTGCCACCTTCTGGATGTAGACTGTTACTGTGTCATCTTCAAAGTGGTGTAGCGTCCAGAGTGCAAATTAAGAAGAAAAACGCAATAAAATTTAAAACAAAGATGAATTTACCTGCAAGTTGAACTTATTTTATTTTGTACTGCATTGTTATTTTTTTATTCACTCTTTGGTGTTTGTTCGAAAACTAATTTGGAATTTTTTCCACTGCTAGTTTTGCTTTTTGTTAACTATATTAATTCTGGTGCTCATGTTTGGGCCATTTTGATGAACGAGCCTGTTTTGTGTATGAACTGAATTTTGGATCACACTGATCGATGATATGAGCAGAATTCAATCGGTGATTGTCTGTAATCGCAGGTCTATCGTTAAAGGATATTCATCATATTGTTACTGATATAATCTGACACAGTGAGCTCATGGTATTAGAAGGCTTGTTTTTAACGGGATCTCTGGCAGTATGAGCTGAGAATGCACCATCTATAACCGGCACTCCGACTCCTGACTCTATACGTAACTGAGTCTAGTGGAAGGAAGAGAGTGCGTATTATCTGCGTTCGGCTGTAGAGAGCAGGTTGGAAATGAAGTTTAACTGGTTAATCTGGAGTGAGCATAAATATTTGTTACAGATCGTCAGAGCAGATGAAGAGTGATGTGGGAGATCAGCCAAAAAAATCTTATTTAATTTTTCTTATGATACAATTTAGAAGGTATCAAGGCCGTTGAAAGCTGAATATATGAATATTTCTTTGAAAGAAAAATATTTGAAAGCTGCTTGAATATGTGTTTATTATATGTAAATGCAACAGCATGAATATGTCGTGTACAGTTGGGATAGAAAAGTATCACCTCCTTCAAAATATTCATATTTTGTTGCTTTGCAGCCTGAAATGCAGACACACACACACACACACATACACACACAAACACACACAAAAATCCAACTAAGCAGGAAATTTAACATACTGAGGTATCCATATATTTGGAAACAGAATTTAATTTGCTTTAAAATGAGGTATAATACATGATTATGGCATGAAAATGGATGGGTTACATCACTTGTATGTCGCTAATCAGGAAAGGCTACATCCATAAACTAAATGAACCAATCAACCAATCAGCATGATCTTCCTAGCATCTTCCCAGCAGAGTCATGTCTGTTTTGAGGCTTCTCTTTGGTTTACTAATGATATGATTGAGGGAATCCTTCTGGGATTCTGTAAGTAGGGAGAGTATTCTGGTAGTGAATATGGATAATAAGGAAATACCCTGAGCAATCACAAAAGCGGTTTGAAAAATCAGCTAAATAAGTGGATATTTCTATTGTTTTACAACAACTTGGACATGGAACCCTTTCTTAAGTAAGTACTATGTAACAATGGATAGATTGTGTTTATGGATATTTGAACTTGGTCATGTGGAAGATTTTGCTTTGAAGGATGTCCAGGTAAGCCATTTTCAACTTACTTTGACTCTTACTCAAAACACTACCCTGTGACTTAATCCATATTATGCTGGAGCAGGTCACATATACTTAATTCACCTTATAGCAGCCAAGTGAGAGATTATAGCAACAGTTTAGAAAAAGGGAAAAAAAATTACTGAGATGGTGAAAGGATCACTCCTCCTAAAAAATACTTGTAAATCCAATTAGGTGTAACTAATCACCTTCTCTTTTGCATACCAAACTAAATGACCAACTATAATCATTATAGCTATTCCTAGAGCATTTTATTGCTTGATAATGTAACAGAAAGCAAATAATCAACTATGTGTGGCAATGATCCCAGGAACCTCTGGACAGGTCAGGAGATGGATGCAGAATTTTTATAAAATTTTTTTAAGCTTTATCAATTTCTAGGAGCACAGAAACATCCATAATAAGTGTGGAAAGTGTTTATTAGTACTAGAACCCTTCCTGGATCAGGCCGTCCCTTCAATCTGGATGGAAGAGCAAATAGGAAAGTGGTCAGAGAAGCAACAAAGAGGCCTAGAGCTACAGGATTATAGCAAACTATAGCAAAAATGCTCCACAAATGACGTGTGTAAATGTCAGGTCAAATCAAATGACAAAAGGTGTTCTGGTCAGATGAAACCAAAATGGAACTATTTGGCCTCAGTGCCAAACATCTGGTAGAAAGCCAATACTGCTTACCATCCAGAAAGCACCACACCTGCTGTACAGCATGGAGGTGGCAGCGTCCCACTGTGGGGTTTTTCTCTGCAGCAGGGACTGGGGCAGTTGTCAAGATAGGAAGAAATATGGACGAGGCAAAATATCATCCGATTCTTGAGGAAAACCTGCTGCGTTTTGTCAGAAAGTCAATGGGAAGAAGGTTTCCAACACTTTCCAACATGACAAAGAGCCAAAGTTGACCACACACTGGCTGAAGGACGAAAAGGTAAATGTTCCTGCATGGTCTTGTGAAAACCCAGACTTCAGCCCTCTTGAACAGCTATGGAATTACTTGAAGATAGCAGTCCACCAACATCCCCATCCAACAGTTCTGTAGAGAAGAGTGGGCAAATATCACAGTCCAGATGTACAAAGTTGGTGGAGAAGTACCCCAAAAGACTCATGGCTGTAATCAAAGCAAAAGGTGGTTCCACAAAGTACTGACATGGGGGCAATCCTTTAATCTTAAGGTTAATCTCAAGGATTCTGCTTCTTTATTATTTATTCATTCATTCATTCATTCATTTTCTAAGCCCCTTAATCCTAATTAGGGTCACGGGAAGGCCGGTGCTCATCTCAGCCGACTCTGGGCAAAGGTGGAGTACACCAACAGCTCGGCAGTCCATCACATGGCAACACTGACACAACCTTGCACTCTCACATCGACAGCTAGGGCCAATTTGGAACAGCCATTTTACCTAATGTAATTCCCCAATTCATCCTAATGTCTTTGGATGATGGGAGGAAACTGGAGTACCCGGAGGAAAGGTACACAAGCACGGGGAGAACATGTAAACTCCACACAGAAACGCCCCGAGCCCAGGAATTGAACCTGGGACCTTCTTGCTGTAAGGCATATGTGCTAACCACTGCACCACCATATTATTATTATTATTGTTATTATTATTGTTGTTGTTGTTGTTGTTGTAGCTTGTTTGTTTATTTCATTTCGTTCACTTGGCTATTGAATTGAGTAAATACAGCTAGGAAAAATATTTTTTGTGTTCTCATTTCAAGCTGCAAAAACTAATATTTTGGAGAGGTGATTCTTTTCTATACCCACTGTATCAAGGTATAGAATGTATAATGTATGTTTAATATGAAAGAAATACTTCCTTTTAGCACAGCATTGAGAGCCATCTACAAAATCATCATCATCATCATCATCATCATCATCACTCACTTCATTATTTATGTACAAATACACAGCTGAGAATTTTACCCGCATAAAAGGTAAAACAAAACAATCAGTTTTTATAAACTGACCAGATTGATTGATTGATTGATTGATTGATTGCCATTTCTTAAAATTTTTCACATAATGCAAATTTCATAGCTGTAGCAAAATACAGCACCAAACAACAAATTAGCACCAGAGTAGCTATTATAAGACATCATATGCATGTTTTTACAATTACAGGTTTTATTTTACTGAGAATTATATTAACATTGTTAGAATAAAGATTAAACAATGTGTTTGTGAGACACTGGGAGTCCGATCTGCAAGTTCAACCTTCTTAATGATTCACAAACCACAGTAAGAAAAAAGCACGGATGACACTTTGGGGTTTTTATTTTTGCACGCCAGGCCCTCGAGTGTTCTTTGTCTCTTTCTGCCTTAATGCGAAGCGAAAGGTGCAGCAAAAAGGCTTCTCACAAGTTAAATGGACTGTTAGATCAAACGAGAGCCTCAAGGGCATTTCACCTCAGCCGTGTTTACAAAAAGCCTCCCCTCCATACTGTAGACTACAGGCAAGAGTTAATGGAGCATGACAAAGTTTTTTTTTTTTGTTTTTTTTTTTTTCCTTTTTTTTTTTTTTTTTTTTTACATGCTAACAGGAAAAGCTAATCAGTGCTACCTCATTCTTGATGGATCTATCAGTAGATCTTTACCACTAATCCGTCAGACACGATCTGATGTTTTGGTTCAGAAATGTCTCATCCGACATCCAAAAGAATTTATAACAATGCTCTCAAAGGTACTTGCAGTGCATTTTTAATAAAGCAGCCACCTGTTCATGTTAAATCTGTGGTGACAAAAAAGCAGTCGATTGTTATATCAGTGGGAGTGTATGTATACGCAGGAGCTCGACAGATCCCTGCTGTGATGAAACAACAAACACAGCAACTATTTGCCTTCTGAATGGAAAATCAGACAAAAAGAAATAAAATGGATTTCTGATCAGACCCTTTTAACGCTGCGTGTTTAAACCCTGCAGGGCGGTTATGGTTTTGTTAATTAACCCTACGAAAATCAAAATAATCAAACAACGCCTCATTACTCTAGAATTAGCTGTTCCAAATTTCCTCTAGCTGTGGATGTGAGTGTGAAGGATTCTGTGTGTGCTGCCCTGCAATGGATTGGTGAGCTGTTCAGGGTGTACCCCGCCTTCACCTAGTGTCGGTATAGACAGGCTCCAGCCTCTCTGCGTCCCTAATAGGAATAAGAGGTTTGGCAAGTGAGTCAGTGATGAGGTGGTATATGATAGAAGGCTAATAGGCTAATTTCTTGAGACGCATCCACACAGGAAGCACCGAGCGACACATAAGTACTAGAACTGCTCACAAAATTACCCATTTTACACAACATATGGAAACAAACAGGAACTCTGTGTTTGGCGGCATTTGTCATTCAACGGTACAGTATTTTTAAGCTCTGATTGGTTTTCACTCGAATCGCACACCCGGTACTCACTGGCTATGAGCAATCATGGAAACCTGAATGGTTAATCGATTACTAGGATCAATTCATATGCCATTAGTAGCTACTTCTAACCGCTAATAGCAGTTCCATTCATTCTAGACTTATTCCAAGGAAAGCAGCAAATGAAAAAAATTTAAATGAAACTGTTTATTAGTAAGAACATACTTATATTTTCAAAAATTAGATGTTTTGTTTTTGTTTTTTCACCAAAAGCAACTTTATTGCCATGCTGTGAGAAACAGGTTTAAAGTTCTTGACTTCATTTGATGCCATCATCCAGAAGCACGGTGAGGTTCAGTGGAAACCAGCTCTTCCTTTAAGTATTTAATTTTAATCTTTAAATACTTTAATGAAAGCAATAAAAATGCTTTATTTCTGACAATTTCTTTATTTTGCACCCACGCCTCACACCTGAACATTTCATATACCCATCAGAGGCTGTGGAATAACTGTTAAATATACTTTTGGTTAGTCCACCTATACGTATATATATATATATATATATATATACACAATACTGTGCAAAAGTTTTAGGCACCCTAATTTTTTAGTATACTTTAGATATTTATACTTTACACTTTCTAAACCAAACAAAATTAAATGTTACATAAACAATGTTAGTACAGGATGTCAGTAACCCTGGGTTAACCCTGGGTTGACACTAGGGTGCGATGTCGTCAATTTGAGAAAATCATAAGGAGCTTGGTGGTCATGGGGTGGAATCGTAATAATCTTGAGGGAACCTGGTGGATTTGTGATGAACTCGAGGGAACTCAGTGGATTTGTGATGATCTTGAGGAACTTGGTGGGTTCGTGATGATCTTGAGGGAACTTGGTGGGTTCATGATGATCTTGAGGGAACGTGGTGGATTCGTGATGATCTTGAGGGAACTCGGTGGATTCATGATGATCTTGAGGGAACTTGGTGTATTCGTGATGATCTTGAGAGAACTTGTTGGAATCATAATGATCTTGAGGAACTTGGTGGGTTTGTGATAATCTTGAGGGAACTTGGTGGGTTTTTGATGAACTTGAGGGACCTTGGTGGAATCCTGATGAGCTTGAGGGAACTTGGTGGGTTTGTGATGATCTTAAGGGAACTTGGTGGAATCCTAATGAGCTTGAGGGAACTTGGTGGGTTTGTGATGATCTTGAGGGAACTTGGTGGGTTCGTGATGATCTTGAGGGAACTTGGTGGATTCGTAATGATCTTAAGGGAACTTGGTGGGTTTGTGATGATCTTGAGGGAACTTGGTGGGTTCGTGATGATTGCACTGATCGTGGCAAAATGCTTGACTGTCAAAAATTTTGCAGCGATTATTACAATGTATTACTATTTTACTCCAATCGTGAAAGAACATTGGAACTGTAGATCACAGAGAGCATAACAGGCATTAACAGAGCGTAACAGACCTTAATGCGCCATTGTAGATCTTGAAGAACTTAGAAACATGGTTCCTTCAAGTGTCATCTCGTGGATGCACTCTGCCTCCTTTTTATACCCCAATCGTGCTGCAGGCCTGCTCATAAATAAAGGAGCTCCACACTTTTTGAATCACAAGATTGTGGACATCGTGTCTCAGTCTAAACCCAGGATAAGGGCCTTGCTCAAAGGCCCAGCAGTGGCAGCCTGGTGGTACTGCAACTTGAAGCCTGACTTTCAGATCAATTACCCAGAACCTCAACCATTGCATCACCACTGCTCACTGCTACCTGCACTTCCCTTGTTAGCCTGACATGTCCATCACTCTGGAATAGGGTAGATTTGGACTCACCTAGGGGAAAATTGGAACATCAAATTAGCCCAAAGTGCATGTCTTTGAACAGTAGGAGAAAACTGGAATACACAGGGGAATTCATGCAAGTACAGGCAGAACATGCACACTCCACAGAGAAACGCTCTTACCAAGCCCGGAACTCGAACTCAGGACCTTCTTGCTGTGAAGCAGATGTGCTCATCACTACACCACCCTGCTGCCAGAATTACAATATGGCAATTATAAAATTAAAGATTTAATAAGCCAGTAGCTCCCTAATAGTATTGTCCACTGTGAGTCAGTATGGTACATTTTTATCCTTGTCTAGCACACATTTATATATGTTTGATATCCTTTTACTCGACATATCAAAAATCATGGGTCAGATTTAAGCAAGAGGACCTGTGTTTGATTCCCGGGCTCAGGCGTTTCTAAGTGGAGTTTGCATGTTCTCCCCGTGTTTGCGTGGGTTTCCTCTGGGTCCCCCAGTTTCATCCCACAGTCCAAAAACATGAACAGTAGGATGACTGGCTGTTCCAAATCACCCCTAAGTGTGAGTGTGAGTGTGTTGGTCCTGCGTTGGCCTGGTGAGCTGTCCAAGGTGTACCCTGCCCTCGCCCAGAGTCGGCTGAGATGGGCGCCAGCCTCCCTCCTGCTTAGAAAATGAATGAATGAATGAATGAATGAATGAAGAGATCCACCTTTAATATTTGTATTATAAAAGCTGCTGTTGTTGTTTAAACTGCCTGAAGGGAACACACTACCATAGAGGTAAATGTGTTGTATTTTATGTGCATGTATATATATATATATAGATGTATATATATTCTAGAACAACACAGTTTAGCAAAAATTATAAAGTAATTAGAGCCCATAGTTATCCAGAGAACCCTTAAAGAACCCGTTTTAAGAGTGTAGACACAGCTGGAATTTTTATTTATTTATGTATTTATTTATTTATTTATTTATTTATTTTGCTCCATTTCTTCTTAATCACAGTGATGAATAAATGAAGCAACACGTTTCCAATCTTCTCAAGGTGACATTCTTTCATTCAGATGAAGGACACTGAATGCATTCAAAACCCAAACGCGACTTCACTTAAAAAAAAAAAAACATTATAAAAACCTTTAGCCTGTGTATCTATTCATAAAATAAAATAAGGTTGGGAATACAATGGCGTTTGTGCTGAAACAGAACAAAAGTACATATTTTTTCTAGGCCTATATATTTTTCCGTTAATAATGTCTCAGACTTTGATTTTAAAACTGCATACTTTAAATACTTTTTAGTTCAAGAAAACTGCATGTGAATATAAAATAAACAGCATATGCATCGCATGGAAAATAAAACTGACTTGGAAATAAAATACTCACGTGCAAAAAATCACATGAAAAAGATGTGAAAAGTGACCTGTGCATAAAAATAATAATGTACAGAGAAAAAAATTTGGATAAAATAACATGCCAAAAGGGAGGGGGGGTGAAATCACACAAAAAGAATGTGCAAAGAATAAACATTCATTCATTTTCTGAACCGCTTAATCCTGGCATCCATCTCTGCCGACTCTGGGTGAGGGCAGAGTACACACCGGACAGCTCGCCAGGCCATCGCAGGGCAGAAACACGCTGACGGCTATGCGGCCTACTCTTAACGAAAATCAGCAATGATTCATTTACATTCCTCTCACCACAGACAGTGAGAGACATGGCCGGCATTTGATAACCCAGTTAGCTGCACTGGGGGGACAGCAGTGGCAACCCATTGATAGTGGGGCTTGAACCCCGACCTTCGGATCAGTAATCCAGCACCCACTGGGCCACCACTGCCGCAAAATTATATATATATATATATATATACACACACACACACACACATTGACATGAGGAACTAGGTTAACGAGGGATGCTTATGAGTATTTTCGGTACTGAAAGACGAGGACTGTCTCATAACACAAGGATGCCCCACGCACAAGTAAGCAAAACAAAGAATCACGTGATCACATCATTAATGCAGTGGCTGCGGAATGCTGGGCGTGTCAAATAGCATCTGCTTCTCTTTGCGTAAGCATCTCTTGTGAGTTTATTGTTAACTTTGTGCTTCTTAGTGATAATTACTACATTGAAAACTGTGTTACCATGGTGACTAAAAAGGATACTGGAAAGAAGGACAGTAGTGGAAAAAAAAAACAAAAATAAAATGAATTGAAGAAAGAGTTTATCGATATGCTTTGCTACCATATGCTAGTGATGCCAACACAAGTGCGACCCCGCCTAAAAGACCGGACTCTCCTTCCAAAAACTAAACCCCCTCCTCCTCCCTCTCCTTCTCCTCATGTCAGTTATGCCAGACTCATCGCAACTTCAAGGTAAAGTGCAGGGTTATTTTTCCTTTTTGTGCATTTTAATAATGAATTGTTGTTTAAAGGTAAAGAATCACATGTAAAAATAAAAATTTTATGTAAAATAGAATTTTATGTAAAATAAAAACCATACGTAAAAGATAATGTGATTTATCTAAAACCCCAGTGTGCATATTTCCCACTGGAAACAAAAATTAATATTAATATTGAACACACTGTGTGGGGACCTAATATAACCCACTCTTTTTCCATATTATCTTTTAAGTTCCGTAGTGTGGAATAATGAACATGCACGAGTAAATTCGGTGTGGACATTCCTTTCCTGAGGGAAAAAACGGTGTTTATTCACAAAAAAAAAGCAAAAAAAAAAAAAGAGTGGGTATGATCAGAATACAATATCCAACCGGCTCACATTTGTTAAACTTATTATAAGTGAAACATCAGTATATACTGTTTTCATTTATTTATCTATCTGTTTACATACCACCACATCAACATTTTAAACTGTACCACCCCTGTTTGAGGCTGTTATGCCAAGTCGCCATCATATTTTGGTGTTTCCGTGCTGA
Organism: Neosilurus mollespiculum; assembly: GCA_030014195.1. Lineage (NCBI taxonomy): Eukaryota > Metazoa > Chordata > Actinopteri > Siluriformes > Plotosidae > Neosilurus > Neosilurus mollespiculum. The sequence continues at coordinate 15,997,901 of JAQMYF010000017.1, read as the reverse complement.
ACTTCCATAAGAACCGCCCCCTGTGTGATGCTGTTTTGCCACACCCCATCATGTAAAAATAAAAAAGGTTTTTATGTGGAGGGCATGCAATGACTTTGCTGTGCAAGTATACACACCCCATAACTAATACTTATACTGCTTGAATCAAAACAGCAAACAAAAACTTCTGCTTTCTCATGGTCAATAATTTTGTTCATGGTCATTGTTCACAGCGTTTCTGTGTGGAGTTTGCATGTTCGTCCCGTGCTTGTGTGGGTTTCCTCCTGGTACTCCAGTTTCCTCCCACAGTCCAAAAACCTGCACAGTAGGCTAAGTGGCTGTCCCAAACCACCCCTAGATGTGTGAGTGTGAATAGTTGTACGTATGTTAGCCCTGCAATGGCCAGACGAGCCATCCAGGGTGTACCCCACCCTCACCCAGAGTCAGCTGACGGGCGCCAGCCTCCCCGCAACCCTAATTAGGATTAAGTGCTTAGAAAACGAATGAATTAATGATAATAATATAATAATTTTTTTTTCAAGAAGGATTTGAAGAAAACTTGGACATTGTAAGGAAAGGTCTCTGTAAATATCTGTGTGAGAGCATGGGTCAGCTGTATACACTGGCATGTTAAATAGTGACTATGCCTGCGTCCACTGCTTCTGTCAAGTGCACATTCTTAGTCCTTAAGTGAATTAAAAATTATGCGAGAAAAAAGACTTGGCACACTTGATTTTTAGCATTGACCTCCATGGAGCTAGAAAAGGACTTACTTTTGGAATTGAGATGCACCAGTAACCTCTACAGTAGAGTCATAGAACTCTTCTCGAGGGAAGAAAGGAGCATGGATTTTGTCTACATTTTATTTAGCTATATTTAACTTTTTATGTCTGACATTTAATTACCTCCACAAAGGAGGTTGTGTTTTCACTGTCGTTGGTTTGTTTGTTTGTCTGTCTGTTAGCAACATTACTCAAAACTGTATGAACGGATTTTGATGAAATTTTCATGATGAGTCAGAAATGATACAAGGGACAATTGATTAAAGTTTGGAAATGATCAGGATTATTGCCTCAATGCAGGAAATTTTTAAAGATTTTTTAGCGTGGATGAAGTAGTCATCCGAGTTACTGTGTGACCATACCGAAGCGTAACTTCCAGGCTTGAGTTCGATGGTGTAATCTCATTCCTTTATCTTTCTGTACAACTTCTAGGCCAATTATCACAAAAATAATCCAATTATTAATACCTCCTCATCCGAGCACAAGGCCTCTTATTCAAGGCAGGCTCTGTACACAGTGCAATCATATAAATGGCTGCGTTTTTTCATTGAAGGGTTTAAATAATAAACAAATGTTGCATTTATAAAAATGCTGCATTACTTACAATACCATATAGGGGCACTGAACGGCCTTGGCGGAGGTCTGCGCTCTCCAAGTGCTTTTCTAGTTAGTTAATTAGTTATTGATGCTTCTGCTGGAGATGACGCATGTGGCGCAGCTGTGGCGGCATGACTTGGGAGTGTTATTTGGGCGTTTATATCATTCCTTTAATGCCATTTATTCTGGCTATATGGCATGGAATCGAATCTGACTGGTGAAAGGTATCAAACGGGAGAGGGATACAAAACTATTTCCAAAGCATTAGCCATACCAGTGTACACCATGAACATGGAGAAAATGGAGCACCAGAGTGTCATCACCAAGAACAGGATGTTCCTCCAAAACTGGTGAAAGTATAAGAATGATTCCGGTGGCTTCAACAATAAAGTGTACTGGTATTGGTCTTCTTTACAGCATAATTAGTGCTCATGCAATACGTAAAAGCGATACAGACGCTTATTTTAACATAAATGACCATAAAAAGCACAAAACTCTGATAAAAACTTTATCCCGTGGATTACTAGCAGTGTGCTAAACTACGGGGGTTAGCAGCTTAGCAGTTGTTTTTCCCCAGAAGTCACATTAACCCAAACCATGAGGCCTTTTTTTACTTTTTCTTTTTTTTCACTTGAATTATGTTTGTTCATGATTTCCTGATTCAAATTTCTTTTCCATCATGAAAACCTACCATTTTTTTGGACAAAGAAGACTTTTGTTAGATTCTGGAGATGATGCAGATTCAATTCGGGATCCAGGAATTTTTTGGAAGTATTCTTTAACATTGTAAGACTGATTTTTTTTTTTGTTTGTTTGTTTTTTTTTTGAAGTGTGGTATTATAGCAGGTCAAGCAAGAGCTGTTGTGTATTTTCTGTTATTTATTTATTTATTTAGGCTAGGTGAAGGTTAGCTCTTTCTGAGTGCTCTAGTTTTTAGTTCTTCGTTTAAGGACGGGATGTTTAAGGGCTCAAATCTTATGTGACTTATAATATCAAATTTTATCCTTGTGCTAATCATTTGTGTAATGTTAGTTACTAGTTAAGATTTCACATGCTTCTTACTAAAAATTTTCGGATGTTTTTTTCAAAAAACATGCTGTGTGAGATAATACCCCCAGCAAGCCGCATTCTAGATTGATTCTATGACATGCAGCACAATGTGAGCAGGAGTTTCAAAAACACTCCCCAAAGTTAGACTTTCAAAATGATAGATACTGTCCATTTGGTTTTCAAGGACTCAGCAGTTCTAGATTAACACTATTAGACTTCACCTACAGTGCTGGTTAAAAAGAGGGAATTAATTTAAAAAATATATTAATTCTTAAAAAAAAAAAAAAAAAAACCCACCCTGCCCTTTTAAAATGAGAACCCTTTGAACTAAAGAGCGAGGGTGAAACTTTTATTCGCCCTCACTGTCATTTTTTATTTTTTTTAGATTTGTATTCACCCTGGTGAATGCTAGCTAAGCCGGATAACGCTGAATTCTCCCTGAAAGAAAAAGAAACGCATGTAAAGAGGTCAATGCAATCAATAAAACAAGTCAAAGAGAATCCTTGGAGCTGTAATAAGAGTGCATTTTGTTTCTGCTTATCCATTGTACTTTTGGGCTACCGCCAAAAAAAGTCATTGTGTCACACAAGCGGCAAAAAATAAATAAATGAAATAAAATGCAAGCAAAAGGAATTTTGAAATTAATGTTTTTTCTGTCTTCATCTAAAGCAAGGTGAAAAGCTACAAAAGATCAGACATGTTTCACAAAAACCTCCATTTAATACAAGCCACAGAGAATGTCGTTAACTCTAAACTTGCTGTCAAAAAAGGAGATGCTAATCCGTCTTTAGAAGCGCGGAAAGATTAACTTCGATGGTTGATTCTGTTCAGGGTATGTTAATACAATCATCAATTTTTTTCCTGGTTGTCCACAAATGCAAATCAAATACACAGACATTCCCTGATGTTTGTTATTATTTTTTAATATTTACATCATTTTTATTAAAAAACAAACCAAAACAAAAATGCTATGTACCCTACGTCCCTACTTTGTTTCCTTCATTCTTTCCTATTTCCCTTCTATAAGAAAAATATTGTGACTCCAACAAACAGTGGCCGCAAAAATAAAGCTCATTTAGCAAGCTAAGTGGAACCTGGCAGTGCTAGATACACTAGATACAAAAAAATAATATTTTGTGATTTTGGTGTAAGAATAGCATCTCAGTCAACAAAAATACAATCAGCTTCAAAACATCTGTGCCAACATCTGTCCTGCTAAAGTGTAATACTTTCTGCTTTCTAAACATTCACAGATTCTCATCATCTTCATCCTCGATAGCCTTGATGAAGACTTAACATGTTTTCTATTTGCTCTATGATGCAGTGCATGAGTACAAAAGTGCAAATTAAGATTTCTATAGCACTAGTAGCTCTGTTAGAGATCTTCAGCTTTTAGTACCACAGCAGCTTCTGCAGCAAAACACTTGCTTTATGTGAGAGTCTTGTTTTTCCCCCAGCCGATATTCTGGAGCAGCAGTCCAACACCAGGTTAAGGTCCCATCTATGATGCAGAGGCTGGATGGAGATTTTCGGTTCGTCAACCATTAAAAGAACGAAGAGAAAGCAAGTGATGGTCATGTGATAGCACCTCAATGACCGGACACGGCTTTGGCTGGAAAAATATAAACATAGAACATTTAAACTCACAATAAAACACACTAAAATCACGCAAACACACCAAAATCATTAACTATACATCTTTACCTATATAGTGGCTTGCAAAGGTTCTCCACAAACTAGTCCAATTTAGTATACTGCCATAAAAAAAGGTTTTAAAATAATTTGAAACAATAAAAAAACTATGGAAAGTTGGGCATGCATATGTATTTACCCCATTGCTATGAACCCCCTAATTAAGATCCGGTACTTACAGTTACTTTCAGAAGTCACATTGGGTCATGGTCAATTAAGGTCCAGCCATGAGCAAACAAAGTGTCACAGGATTTCAGTATATATATACACACCTGTTTTAAAAGGGCTCAGAGCCTTGGTCCATTAAATCCATCGTCAAAAAAAAAAGAAAAGAAAAAAAAAAAAAAAGAAACCACAACAAAGGGCCAAAACTCATAGACTAGGCAATAAGGCCATTAATCAGAGACGTAAACAAAGAGACCAAAGGTGAGCCAGAAGGAGCTATATATCACCACAGTGGAGACTGGTGTATCTATCCATACTCCACAGAGCTGGACTTTATGGAAGAATGGCCAGGAAAAAGCTATTGCTTGTAGAAAACTTTTTAAAAAGCATTATAGAGTTTACCAAAAGGCATGTGGGAGAATCCCCAAACATATGGAAAGTTCTCTGATCAGATGAGGCTAAAAAAAATCAAGGAAAAAGACCCAACACCTCTCAACCCACCAAGAACACCATCCCCACAGGGTGACATGCTAGTGGCAATATTCTGCTGTGGGGATGTTTTTCATTGACAGGGACTGGGAAACTTGTCAGAATTGAAAGAATGATGGATGGTGCTAATTACAGGAAAAGTCTTGAGAAAGAAATGTTTTTGAAGGGACTGGAACAGTTTTACTTTGAAGAATGGGCAAAAATCCTACTGGCTAAATGGGCCAAGCTCAAGGCATAGACCCTAAGAGGCTTGCAGTAACTACCGCAAAAGACGGCTGGAGAATAGATGTGTGTGCTCAAGTTTTCCAGGTTTTTTTGTGCCATTTCTTTTTATTCACAATAACAAATATTTTGCATGTTCATAAGTGACTTTTGCAAGCCACTGTACTCTCTCTCTCTCTCTCTCTCTCTCTATATATATATATATATATATACATAGATAGATAGATAGATAGATAGATAGATAGATAGATAGATATACTACATACATTTTTTCACATCACAGGTAATTATCATCACAAATAATGATTTTACTAACAAAGAAATAAAAACGATTAAAGAAGCAGAAGAAGAAGAAAAGAAGATGGTAAAACACTTTGATGAAGATAGCGTGTAACAGTTTTTGAGCTGGTTTGGATGTCTTCTGCAATGTCTGCGGCCTTGGAATGGGGATTTTTCTCCACTGTTCTCTTTACGGAGCAAAGGCATCTTTCTGATGGCCCAGGTCAACCTGGTCATGGATCTGTGGAGGTCTTACCTTTACTATTGAACTTTGTACTGTGTTTTTACTTTGAACTGTCAGCTATTTGTCGCTGGCTGATGCCGCCCTCTGACTGACCCACAATTCCACCTCTCTGAAAATCTGACAATTTAATGACTTAAATTTAATGAATGACGTCAGACTGCTGTATAAAGGTGCACAAGTTGTGCTAAAGTTCTGCAAGCATGCCTCACGCTCCAGGAGTTCACAGATTGTCAGATTCTTGAAGAGAAGAGAACAGTGGAGAAAAATCCCCGTTCCAAGGCCACAGATATTGCAGAAGACATCCAAACCAGCTCAAAAACTGTTACGCGGTATCTTCATCAAATGTGCTATTATTGCCGCGCAGCAAGACGCAAGCCTTTTCTTCGACCAGCAAATATTCATTCAGAAATTTTGGGTGTTTATTTACTTATGTCCGGTCTCTCTCTTTTTCTATACACACACACACACACACACACACACACACACACACACACACACAGAGTCAACTGAATATGAGTTTACTCATGAAGTGGTTGAGTTTCTTGATTGCTATTCCAATTCAAACAGTACACTGATTTTTGAGCAAGTTCGAAATTGTAAGATATAAAATGAGAAAATGTGAAAATGTGAAGAGATTTTAATGAAAAAGATAAACCGATGAAGTCAAAAAAGGAAACAAAAACACCGCTACCTTACTGAATAGAGGGAGATAAAAGTTCTCGTCCCTTGCTCTGTCTGCAGCATGTTACAGTAAAAAAAGAGTTACAGTTAAACACCACACGCATCCATGTTCACACACACAAAATCATTTGTAGCCGGTAAACCATTCACCCTACATTTTACCAAGCATACACGAGCACAGAGTGTGTGTGTGTGTGTGTGTGTGTGTGTGTGTGTGTTTGTGTTGGACGCATGTGTCTTTGATATGTGTGTGTGTTGGACATGCATATTGAATGTGTGCACGTTGGACAATTGCGTGTTGGACGTGTGTGGTGGAAGTGCGTGTCAGCCATGTGTTTCGTGTGTGTGTGTGTGTGTGTGTGTATCAGACATTGTGCTGGGTGTGTGTCTGAAGAAGCAACAGAAATCTGAAATCAACACCGGGGTTAATCAGAGCGTCTGCAGGTTCCTCACATTATGTTTCACATTCAGATTTGTTTGAGAGCGAATCAGAAGTGGACACGTAACGAAGATAAAACTCACTCGTTAAACCACCTCCCACTTCAGCCTAGTTTCTATTTCTACTCAACAACAGCAAACACAACCAGCAAAAAAAAAAGACCAGAATGCTGCAAAAAGACAAAGAAAGAAAGAAACGAGATTGAAAACATTAGCACTCTAAGAGCGCAAACCTCCGCTAAGCCCAGCAATCCTCCACCATGAACCAAAATATATTAAAATCCTCCTATCTCACAATGTTAAAGAATCCTTTTGATTTCATGCAGATCATCTCCGTAATGTAATGGAGTCCTCCTTTAACAAAGTCCCACTTCTGGTAGACATTTCATGAAGCTCCGCACATAACTTTTTCTGTAATCCTGCTAACAAACACACACACAACCTGAGGGTAAAACATTAACTCCCTCATGGTGGTTACACACAAATAAGAATAAGAGGTCTGGATAAAAGAGCCTCTTATTCTGTTATTCATCTTTCCCCTTCTTTTTCTTCATTCCTTTCTAGAGAAATAAATTATTTATTAATAAAACTGAAAAGAAGGTGAGCTAATAAAACTAAGAAGAAGAAATAAAAAAGAGGAAGAAGAAGAAGAAGATGAAGAAGAAAGTGGAGGAGGTTGGGAAAGGTAAGAAAAGAAAAGGTAAAGATAAATAAAAAATAAAAAATAAATGAAGGAAGGAAAGAAGGAAGAAAACAGAAGCACAAGATTAAAAAGAAACAATCAGAATCAGAATACTTCATGATCCCGGAGGAAATTGTGTAAGACGACAAGGTCTGGACAATAAAGACCTTCTTATGCCCTTCATCAACCTTTCCCTTCTTTTTGAACCATTAAAAAAATATATATTTTAAAAATTAAATAGAAGAGACTAATATATATGAGTGGAAATATGCTAAAGTGTTATATAAGTGTAATGCACAGGTCTGATTTTCAAGTTTCTTATTTTTGTCTCAAAGCCTATCTAGGTTTTTATGTCTTGTGTACGTCAGGTTTTGACAGACATGTGAAGACTTCTTTGAAAATGGTAATAAATGATGATGAAAATCGAGTTAGTATTATGGTTTTTGGTGATACTAAAATGATAAGTAAAGCAGCCAATATAACATATACAGGGATGAATCTTAATACATTTTCTTATTTAATCAAATGTTTTCAGAACGTCGTTTTTATTTTTATTTATTCTTTCTTCAATGAATTACTATCGATATACATAGCTCGCTTGAGAGTAATTAAAAAAAATACAGGCTGTCTCACAAAGTTCTTGTGTGAATACTGGTGTAGGTCTTTTGGGCTTCTAATACTCGAACCTAGTGGCTCATCAAAGCCAGAGCTTATCCCGCTTTCCGTAGTGTGAAACTAGGAGTTCAGCTCCTCCTGGATGGGTCGCTAATCCATCGCAGCTTACCTTCCCAGAATTTTTACTGGTACCCATTTATAGGGCTGGATGGACCTTGACTTTAAGACCTTAGACCAGAGGCAAGGTCTTAGCATGGTGCTGGCCTAATGGGGATTCCAGCCCATGATCTCTCAATCATGAGCCCATCACCCTAACCACTACACCACCGGCATATATGTGTGTGTACCTGCAGATGCTCTGATTATCTCATCCACACACACACACACACACACACACAGAGAGAAAGAGAGAGAGAGAGAGAGAGAGAGAGAGCGAGTGAGAGAGAGGGGAAGTGTTGCTCTTGGAGCTCTACAGATGGTGAAGCAACTGGTGTTTTGCAGCGAGAACAGTGAGAAGAGTGAGAACAGTTAGACGAACCCAAAGGAATCCGTGGCTCTTTGTTATTTACACCCAACTGATAAAAAACAGCATTTGTTTGTGTTTTACAAAAGACCATTTACAGACAATTCACACAATACTTCTGCTCCAGATGTGGAGGCAGCTGGCTGCGATACACACATACACCCACCCATCCACCCACACAAACACACACACACACACACAAGGGAAACAATTAGCGGAAGCATAGAAGCATACTAAAGTAGCTATAAGGTTAGTGCCTTACTTTTCTTTGCTCTGATTAGACAAAGGTGTAGTGAATTCCATTGCTTAGAGAAGGAGGAGGCTGAGGGGAGGAGACAACAGGAGTGACAGCAGAAGAAGGGAGAGGAGGAGGAGGAGGAGGAGGAGGAGGAGGATGAAGCATGGTGGGACTGTTAACCTGCGGAGAAACTACACAGAAAGCAAAGACCAGGACAGAGAAGGGTTAATAACACACACACACACACACACACACACACACACACACACACACACACATACTTCAAAGCAAAATGCACAAAATGAAACGAGTCAATTTCTACAGCGAGAAAAAAAAAGGTAAATAAAAAAGAAGAAAAAAGGAAAAGAAAAAAGGGAAGAAATACTATATGTTTGTATACTCTGCCAGGCTCGAACCCACATCACCGATTATGAAGAGCTATCACACTAAATAGTCTTTCTTTTAGTCTCTTTTACATTTTTTTAAATATATGAATAACCTACTCTTCAAAATGTAAAAAAGTTTCTAAATGCAAATTCCAAAATGTAAAAAAGAGAGATATAGTATATATAAACATTCGCTGAATGATTCAGCAAGTTAGCGGTTTGCTGGAAAATTCGGTGAGTTAGTGATTCGCTGAAAGATTAGCGAGTTAGCAGTACGTAGAACGATTCAGCAAGCTAGCGACTCGCTGAACGATTCAGTGAGCAAGCGGTTCACTGACAATGAGCTCTCTCTAAGCGATCCAACGAGCTAGCGATTTGCTGAACGTTTCAGTGAGTTAGCGGTCCGCTGACAGTGAACATGAGCATTCTATAAGCGATTCAGTAAGCGAGTGATTCGCTGAACGATTCAGCAAGTTAGCAGTTCACTGAACAATTCGGCAGGTTAGCGATTAGCTGAGCATTTCAGCGAGTTAGGTTAATGGGCTGTACGAAATTACGCTTGGGTGTGAGTGCGAATGTTTGCGTGTGTGTTGTACCCTGCCTTCACCCATGTTCGGTTGATAAAGGCTCCAGCCTTCCAGCCGTGTGTGTGTGTGTGTGTGTGCATCTACATGATACATTAGTGAGGTAACTAGCTAGTTAGCATTCACTAGTAGCAATAGCCGGGTTTTATGATTTAATTCCACCAGCTCCCTGTGTGGCATAGAACCAAAACAGCACTTCAGACACAGCCGCTTAATAAATGCCATCTAGTGTGGCTAGCAGGCATGTCATTCAGTTACATTAGCAGACTAGTTAGCCAGCATTTACCATCAGAAAGGCTGAAAAACCCAGCTATTGGTACAAAATGCTACCTAGCAACCTTGCTTATGTATCAACTAGCATGTCGTTCACAGCGAGAATATGAAAGCGTGTCACAAACAGGGAGTGCTAATTAGCTATGGGGTTATGAACACAGCTAGCCAACCCTCTTCTTTTTCATTCTCTTCTTTATTCTCTTTTCTCTCTTTTCTTTCTTCCTTCCTTCCGTCCATCCATCACTATTCCTCCCTGTATCTTGACTGAAACTTTACCCAAATGAACTCAATCATGGTATCGGAGATGTTCTTGCTCTGGAGTGTGTGATGTTCTGAAAGTTAATGAGATGTTTAACACCGAATCTTGAGGCGCTTGCTTTACAGGACACTCCTGCAGGTGTGTTCGTCAGGAAGTCAACTCATTTAGAATAAAGAGTACTCCAGAGCCGAGCGTCCATCTAAGAGCCCTGTGTGTGTGTGTGTGTGTGTGTGTGTGTGTGTGTGTGTGTGTGTGTGTGTGTGTGAATGAGAGATTGCCGTACGATGTGGTACCATTAATTAGAAATGTCAAAGAGTGATGCGTGAACATAGCGAGTGTGTGCTGGAATTGCGCGGCTCGGAGACAAGTGCACACTCGTCGTGAGTGGAATGGGGGGTGTTTGTGGGTCAAGATGGCGCCATGAGTGGAGAGGGGGTGGTTGTGGATTGAGATGGAGCCATGGAGAGAGAGATGGGTTTATTTATTTACCTGCCACCTGTTTGCTCTTGACTGAAGCCTCGGAGGCCAGAGCGTAGGACATAGTGATGATCCTCTCCTGATCCTGAAGAGCCGAGTCCAGCTCTGACAGCACCGGCTTCTCCACCCCTGGAATATTCTGTACACTATTACACACACACACACACACACACACACACTTAAGGGTCAGCTGAAAGAGAACTTCTTTATAATTAGCCATAATTTTTTTATCCTATGTTTCTTATTAAAATGCTCTCCATGTGATCTTATGCCTTATGTTAATTTGTTGTTGAGTTTTTGTTTTTTGGGTGATGTTTTTTTTTTTTTTTTTTTTACTGGCACTTAGGAAACATGAATAACATACCAAACCAATACCTTTATTTCCTACAACCCTGGGTTTACAATGGGGCACGATGTTCACGATCTTCATGACACTATATGAGAATAGTGATGAGCATGGGGGATTTCGTGCGATCGAATCGTGATGATCTCGAGGGGACTTGGTGGATTACTAATGATCTTCAGGGAGCTTGGTGGAATCATGATGATCTTGAGGGAACTTGTTGGATTTGTGATGATCTTGAGGGAACTCGGTGGAATAGTGAAGATCTCGAGGGAACTTGGTGGAATCGTGATGATCTTGAGGG